>CANXYC010696682.1:0-11662 GCA_948193065.1 Aleurites moluccanus
GAAGAATAGGTCTTTAGTTGAAATGGCAAGAACAATGCTTTGTGAAAACAACTTGCCTAAATACTTTTGGGTTGAAGCTGTTAGCACTTCTTGCTATATTTTAAATAGAGCAATGATTAGGCCAATCCTTAAAAGACCTCATATGAGTTGTGGAAAGGAAGAAAACCTAATATTGCATATTTTCATTCATTTGGATGTAAATGCTTTGTTCTAAATAATGGCAAAGATAACTTAGGAAAATTTAATGCCAAATCAAATGAAGATATATTCCTTGTATATTATATGCATTCCAAAGCCCATCGGGTCTTCAATAAAAGAACTTTTTTAGTTGAAGAATCCGTACATGTTATGTTTGATGAGTTTCTTTCTAAGGATGTTGATAGGAATAAAGAAGACAAAAGCATAGAAGAAATGATGGAAGACTTTCTTTAGAGAAACATGATGAGCATAGCATGGATTTTGGCAAGGACTCCCAAAAAAATGAAGAAGTTGACTTAATTGAGTCCACGCATCAACACAAAGAATCACATCATCCAAAAGTGAGAAATGAGGTTAAGGACACTCAAATTATTGGTGATCCACTTTAAGGAGTGAGGACAAGATCAAAAGTCCACAACACTTGTGAGTATATTGCATTCTCTCACAAGTTGAGCCAAAAAAATCAAGGATCCACTTAAAGATGATCAATAGATAATTGCCATGCAAGAAGAGCTAAATCAATTCGAAAAAAGCAAGGTTTGGACATTAATTCCTAGACCTCAAGATCATCTGGTAATTGGTACAAAATGGGTATTTTGCAATAAATTAGACGAATCCAAAATAGTGATAAGAAATAAGGCAATGATAGTTGCTCAAGGATATTCTCAAGAGGAAGGTATTGACTTTGATAAAACTCATACTCCCGAAACTAGATTAGAAGCAATTAGAATGCTACTTGCTTATCCATACTATAAAAATTTTAAATTATTTCAAATGGATGTTAAAAGTGCATTTTTAAATGGTTTTATTCAAGAGAAAGTATATGTTGAATAACCTCTTGGTTTTGAGCATGAAGAATTTTCAAGCCATATTTTTAAATTATCTAAAGCTTTATATGGTTTAAAACAAGCTCCAAAAGCTTGGTATGAGAGGTTGAGCAATTTGCTCATTGAAAATGGTTTTTCTAAGGGAAAAGTTGATACAACTCTTTTTATTAAGTATGAGAAGCAAGAAATTTTAATTGTTCAAATATATGTTGATGATATCATTTTCGGTGGTAGTAATAAAAAGCTTTGCAAGAATTTTTCTAAGTCAAAGTAAGGTGAATTTGAAATAAGCATGATGGGAGAACTCAACTTTTTCTTGGGTTTACAAATCAAGCAACTAGAGCATGGAACATTGATTAATCAATCCAAGTACACCGAGGAGTTACTAAAAAGATTTGGCATGGACAAAACCAAACCTCAACCTACTCCTATGAGTACCTCAATAAAGATGGAGATTGATGACAAAGGTAAAAGTGTTGATTCTAAATTTTATAGAAACATGATAGGATCATTACTTTATTTAACTGTATCTAGACCTGACATATTATTTAGTATTTGCATGTGTGCACGTTTTCAATCTAACCCTAAGGAATCACATATCACCGCTGTAAAAACAATTATGAGATACCTTATGGATACACCAAATTTAGGTTTGTGGTATCTAAAAGGATCCTCATTTGATCTATATGGATACTCCGATGCAGATTATGGTGGTTATAGAATAGATAGAAAAAGCACAAGTGACACTTGTTTATTTTTAGGAAATATGCTAATATCATGATTTTCTAAAAAGCAAAATTCAGTTGCACTATCAACCACGGAAGCAGAGTATATAGCAGCCGCAAGTTGTTACACTCAACTTCTATGGATGAGAACTCAACTAGAAGATTTTGAACATTCATTTAATTGCATTCCCATAAAATGTGACAACACTAGTTCCATAAATCTTTTAAAAAATCCAATTCATCACTCTCACACTAAGCATATAGATATAAGACATCATTTTCTTAGGGATCATGTTAGCAAAGGTCATATTAATTTTGAATATGTGGATACTAAGAAGCAGCTTGCTAATATATTCACAAAACCCTTGGACAAAGAAGCATTCATTTTATTGATTTGGGCATGATTGGTCTGAAAGATTCTGTCACTAATTACTGGATAGCTCTATTAGGAGATAAACATTTTGCTTATTATTCATCTAACTTATACTTAGAGCTAGTGTATGAATTCTTCACTACACTTCTTGTGAGTCCAACGGGTGATATGATATTCAGGCTAGGCAAAACAAACCGTTCATTATCTTCTAAAGCTCTAGGTGGTTGCTTAAGCTTAATTATAGTGGGGTTTGCTGAATTTCAGATCATTGGGATCCTTCCCCGGTTTGGGAAGCATTGACTGGCTTTGTTCAGTATGATGTTCAGACTGCAAAAGCTTCAAGGATTGGTGACCCAACTCTCTAAATTATACATCGGTTCCTTACTTATTCAATTTTTGCTAGAGGAGACAGCAATGGAGCTGTCAGTTGCAAGGAGCTATTTCTTTTGGATTGTTTGCGATAAGGAATCGATGTGGATGTTGCTAGGTAGTTTGTGGATGCATTTAAGGATATGAGCTCAAAAGTCAAAGGAAAACTACTTCTTAGTATGTATGTGACTCGGATTGCCAATCACTTTAAGATTCCTCATAATCCATAATTCAAAGTTCCTATCACTCCCAAGGATCATCTAGATATATCAACCTTTCGCGATATGGGAATTGTGAAAAAGACTGGTGATGGATGGGTCTTATCTACTATTGGTGGGGATGATTAGGATGATGAGACAAATGATGAGCTTGTTGCTTTGTTTGATGAGCCATCCCAAAAAAGACCCTGCAATCCTCCTTCTACAACACCATCGACTAGCTCTCATCTATCCTCTTCAGCTGATTCCTTTCAGAGTCAAGTGTTGGAGCATTTGGCTAGGTTCAACACTAGACTTGACTCTTTGGAAACTGGAGTTGCTTTTAAACTAGATAAACTTGAAGCAAATAAAAAAGAGCTGCAAAAATCCGTAGATAGTCTTCAAAGTGCTTTATCACTTGGAAGTACCCCTCCAACTGAAGACTCTTCCGTTCCTCGTTCATCCTAGTTGTTCTTTTCTTCTTTTTACTGAGCTTTTATTTATATGCTCATATTTTAACATGTTTATGTTCATAGTAATGGCACATTTCTCATTTTGATGTTTATGCAATACTTTCTTGTTTATGAAATTTCAACTTATTATATTGAATGTTTAGTTAGTTATTATATTATGCTATGCAATAACCTTTTTGATTATTGACAAAAAGGGGGAGAAATGTTGAATGATATTGTTTAACTAAATGTTTAACTAAATTAAAGGAGAGTTTTAACTTAGGGGGAGTATTTAATTGACCTATTTATACTCTCAACACATTGTTTTGTCATCATAAAAAATGGAGAGATTGTTGTCTCTATAATGATTTTGATGATGTAATTGAAAACCAAAACAAAGTGTTAATTAATATATTTGAGTTACAAATGATTAATTAACTTGTGTTTAAGTTTTGTTTAAAAACAGGGATTCATACCCGTGAATATTCTTAACGCCCGTGAACAAGATCAAGTCAACATATGAAATTTACTCAGAAAGGATCTTCAAGCACGTGAACTTTTCTTCATGACTGTGAAAGAGTTTAACGCTCGTGATCTTGATTCATGCTCGTGATTGATTTAAGAATGGATTTACCTCAGAGACTTAGAAAGATTTTTCAAGACCATAAAAAATTATTCACACCCTTGAAATATTTTCATGCCAGTGATAGTTGTTCATGCATAAGGATGATTTAAAATTTGAAATTGGCGTAGAAGATTTTAAGGCCGTGAATTTTGGTTCAAGCTCGTGAAGATTCATCTTCACGACCGTGAATATCTGTCACGTTTGTGAATCTGTAGTTGCCTATCAACATCATGACTGATCTGTTTTAAGTATAGTTGTTAGAAAAAGATTTGGAGGCAAATCTTGCATTAAATACAATCAGAATGGTCACATTTAATCACCATTCATTGAAGGCTATAAATACATAAAATTTAAAGTTCTAAAGAGAAATGAAGCACATATCTAAAGAGAAATCAAATTATTGTTAATTCATACTCTGTTTTATGAACTCTTTGAACTTTATTTCTTATTCTTAGAGTTCTTACTAGCTTTTGCTAGTCATAGATATTCATACTTCATTGTATTTCATTGGAATAGCTTTGTATAAGTTTAGAGAGACTTAAAAATCTCTATCTCTATTATTGAGAGTAAAAATCTGTGTTGTAACTCAATGTGTAAAGGGTGAAATCCTTGAAAATCTATTTGTAATTGATTTGGGTGCACCCGGTTCTAGTGAAACCTCAATATCGAGTTGATGTTGAGAGAAGTGGATGTAGGAGAAGGAATTTGGCTCTGAACTACTATAAATTGGTTGAGATTTCTTAACTCTTCTCTTTTATCATTACTTGTTATTTGAAATAACTTTGCCTATTGTATATTGATTGTATTTTTTCTTAAAAATTTTAAAACTCATAAACACCCCCCTCTAGGAGTATTTCTATAGTAGTGTTCACAATTTATAAGTATTAAATGCTAATAAGTATGGTTAGGTTGAAATTTATATGCATTAATGGCAATTGTGTGAATAGTGACTTCTCTCAGTAACTTCTATCTACCTTTATTTAATGGTCAAATTAGATCTAGAAATTATCTATTTGAACTATAACAAGCTTAAAAATCATAGCATTTCATTGTATATCATTTTAAGTATAGAACCCTAATTTGACCCAAATTGGGGATTTGTGTTTAGGCTTAAAGAATCGAGAGAACTAAAAAGTTGTTTGTTTAGTTGTGGTGATTTAAACTTCATTAGAGGCAAATTACTTATGGAGGTAAGTCTGGATTGTATTGGTGCATATCAATTGCTTCATTGTTACTCACCAATTGCATATCATCCTAAACTTTAAAATTGTTATTGATTAGACTAAATGTTTTTGAAATTCCTATTATTTAAATAAAGTTTTGGTTCAATTCTTTTCTTTCTTAATTCCTTGTCTCCGGATTGAAGCCTAGTCCTCTATTCTTGGACTAAACTTCTTGCATGTTCTCATTAACCCTTTCTTATTTAATTATCTCATTGAGCCATATATTGTTGATGAATGTTATTGCTATCGAATGACCCTTATGTTCTTATATTTTTTATTATGCTTATTGTATTATGATTGAACCCTTATTTTTGTGTGATAGAATGCCTTCCCAATAAAGGATAAATCATTGGACCATATGCACTAGTGACTTAACTGATAGAGTCTGAAATATCAATGGCATCACCTAGGGGAGGTCTATTGTGCCCTAGGCATAAGTTCTGAGCAAACACAAGTTATATTGATATAGGAGCATTGTTGCCCTTATGGATCATTGTATTATTGATTATTTTGTCACTTCACATCGATTGGTGTCATTCCTTCTAAGCACACCCTTATTATTATTCATAAAATCTATTATAATAAATTGATCATTGTATATGTACATTGATCTCATTCGTTGATCATCCATTGCAAATTCCAATATATTGATGAAATTCCATACTTGTTGAGTTGAAGGCTTGCTTCTCTTCTTATGTGGTTTTAGGTGCAAAAAAGCATGCTAATAAGACTGATCAAGCTTCTTGAGTTTTCCTTCCTTCTAAGAAGCTTAATGTATACTTTTGATATATTTTATGTTGGACATAATATTTTGGATGTTAAACTCTTAGATGCTCCGTATATTGGAATGATATAGATATTGTATTAACATTCATATCATTATTGGATTTTTCCTGTTCCCAATAGGTGATGGTTACTTTTGCTTTTGATCGATAGGGAATAAGTGGAAATATGTATTGAATGGAATGGAATAAACTTTGTATGAATATATTGATTATTATGGATATGGAATAATGTTGATCCAGGTTTATTATCGGGTTCTACGAGTTTATAGTGGCCTTATGCCTACCCTTATCCTAGAACTGTCGCACTATTGTAGTTGGGATGTGACAAAGGTGGTGTAAGAGCTATAAGTTTAAAAACCATATGTTCATAGATAGATAAATAGATATAGAAGTTCCAAAGTATAGGCATATGATTAAATAAAGAAATTAAAGAGCATAGGATTCATGTCTCATCATTGTCATATTATCCTTTTGGTATAGATTTGTGTTATCTTTGTGTTATGAGTCTAAGTTGTTTGTTTGTCCTTTTTAGTATTATAATGCCTCCAATAAGGGGACATGGATGTGGGAAAGGATGAGGTCATCCTAGAAAAGTAGTCCATTATAAAAAGGAACCAGTGGGCAGGGTGGTAAATCAAGAGGTTCCTTCACATGTATATCAAATGGCTGCAGCTGATGTAGTTCAGAGGTTAGATCAATTGCAGAGGAACTGTAAGGTTCTAGTTAAGTTCATTACTCAATATAGACAACAGCCAATCCATTCGGCACCAATAGCCCTTGTACCTTTAGTGGTTCCTCCATTACCACCACTAGTTTACCTCATGTTGAGAAGGTACCTTTTGAGAAATTTCTGAAGCTCGAGCCTTCAAATTGTAGAGGAGATGTAAACCCTACTGATTTCCTTAAGGAAGTAGAGGATAAGGTTTAGATGTTAAAGATTTCAAATATGAGAGAAATGGAGATTATGGGCCACTTGATAGGAAATGAAGCTAAAGACTAGTTCAAGAGAAGTGTTTGGGGAATGCTTCAGGGAAATACAAATATTACATGATGGGATCAATTCAAAGAAATGGTTGTGAATGAATTCCTTCCAGTTAGTGTATGGGAATCCAAGGCTTTGGAGTTTGAGAGATTAGTGCATACCATAGAGATGAGTGTATCTGATAGGCTAAGAGATTCAGCTAGTTGAGCAAGTCCACTCTAGCATTAGTATTTGCAGAGGCCTCTTAGATCCAATTCTTCAAAAGAGGATTAATTGCTCCCTTATTATGTGTGTTGGCTGCTCATAAGTTTGATTCATATTTGAAACTAGTAGATAAGGCAACAATAATAGAAAACCAAAAGATGGAGGTGAGTGCAGAGAGAGAGTAAAGAAAGAAGGACAAAGTTGATCGTTCCTTTCAGTAGAGTAGAGATGATAGTGAGATGAGAAGTAAGGGTATGTCACAGTAATCAGCCTTACGGCATAGATTCAAAGGACAGTCTGAGAGATCTCACCCAAGGCCTAATCCTTTTAGGCCTATTTCACATATGAGCATGGCCACAACTAGCTCCACGCCTTCCAAGACTTAGAATCCTCAATGCCCAACATATGGGAAGAGGCATAGAGGACAATGTTACATTGAGATTAGTGCCTATTTCAATTTTGGAAAGTCGAGGCATTTTGTGAAAGAGTGCCCATAAATAATGACTATAGTAAGACCTTCAGTATCTCATCTATAGTTTAGATGGAGAGGATTATGAGCACTGGTACCTAGGCTAGTATGGGTAAAAGATATGGCATAGGTAGTGAGGTTGGTAGAGGTTCAGGACCAGCCACAAGTCAAGCTCAAGGTCAAACCGTTGGTAGAAGAAGGGCTAGAGTGTTTGCACTTAATCAGTAGGAGGCCAAAGCCTAAAAAATAGTGGTCAAGTATTCTCCCTATCTAATATCTGAATGCAAGAATTTCATTTGATTTAGAGGCTTTCCATTCTTTTATGTCATCGTGTTTTGCTAAGAAGATATGCATGCCATATAAATTGCTTAATAGTGTTAAGATTGTGTCAGCTCTTTTGGAGGAAAAGATTGAGGTTCAAAACTTCTATCCCTCATGCATAGTAAGCATAAGTAGTAGGAGTTTAGAAGTTAACTTGACTAGTGCTAGAGTTTAATGTTATCTTAGATATGGATTGATTATCCAAGCATTTTGCAACCATAAATATCAATCGAAAGAAGATTATCTTTAAGCCACTTTTAGGTGAAGAGTTTGGGTTTCAAGGAGAAAGGAGTGAAGTACCCTACAATGTGATATCTGCCATTGGAGCGAAAATGATGTTAGGGAAGGTTTGCTAATTTTATTTGGCTTATATATGGGTCAAAAATTCTTATTGTGAATGAGTCTTTGCATGTTTTTCCTAAAGAATTGTCAGGCTTGCAACCTGAGAGGGAGATTGAATTTAATATTGAATTATTGTTAGGGATGAGTCTAATCTCCATACCTCCATTTCGTATAGCACTAGCAGAATTGAGGGAAGTGAAGGTGCAATTGTAGGATCTATTTGATAAAGGATTCATCAGACCGAGTAGCTTATCATGGGAAGCACCGAAAGAAGAAAGATGGATCTTTAAGGTTGTGTATTGATTATCAACATCTTAATAAAGTCACTATTAGAAAAAAGTACACATTTCCTAGGATATACGACTTGTCCGATCAATTGTAAAGGGCAAGTAATTTATCTAAGATAGATTTGAGATCGGGCTACTACCAATTAAGGATTTGGCAGGAAGATGGGTCTAAGAAGGTATTTCAGATGAGATATTGTCATTATGATCTTTTGGTGCTGCCATTTGAATTGACTAATGCACATGCTTCATTTATAGACTTGATGAATAGGGTGTTCAAGCCATTTTTGGACAGGTTTGTGAGATATTATATCATTCTGGAAAGGCTAATGTAGTGGCAGATGCATTGAATATGAAGTTTTTGAGTAGTTTGGCCCATATTCAAGTGCATAGGAGACCTTGGTGAGAGAGATGCAAGGATCGCATGATATTACAGTTCGGTTTGACTTTATCATATTCAAGAGTGCTTTTGGTACATTTTCAAGTCAAGCCACTTCTTATTGATCAGATAAAAAAGCCCAAGAAAAGGATCCTCTTTTGGCAAAGCCTAAGGGTGATATAGAGGCAAATAAGTCTCTAAGATTCACCATTGTTTATAATGTATTCAAACATGGCAACAAGTTATGCATTCTGATAGTGGATGGATTGAGGGAACTGATATTAAAGAAGGCACATCATACTATTTATAATGTGCATCCTGATGTGACTAAGATGTATCATGATATTAAAAGATCTTATTGGTGTAGTGGAATAAAAAAGGATTTGAGTTTATGAAAAGATGTTTGACTCATCAGCGAGTGAAGTTTGAGCAACGAAAATAAGAGATAGTTATAATGGATATTTTGGTTGGATTGCCAAGGAAGTCAAGTGGACATGACTCAATATAGGTGATTGTGGATCCTTTGATGAAGTCTTCTCACTCTTTATCGATTAAGACCACTTATTTGGCATCCTAGTATGCCCAATTTTATATTGATAAGATAACGAGAATTCATAGGATTCCAATCTCAATCATATTAGATAGATGAACTCAATTTATAAAAGAAGTTTCAGGAATCATGTAATACCCTAGAAAGTTCTAACATATATGCATGATTTAGTTCTCAGTATGTGATTCAAAAGTCTTGAAATGATGGGAAATAATTTTAGAGACATAGTTAGAAAGCGAATTAGTTACTTTTCTGGAAAGCGGCGATGTCGGGAACACTGCCAAGAAATTAGCAGTCCGGTCAACAGAAGAATTTCTGAAGTTGACCTGGGGATAAAAGATCACCATAAAGCATGTGTAATTTTGGTAAAATGAAAGAAGTGAAAATCATTTAGTAACACTGAAAAAGTAACCAATGGCAAAATTGTAAATAAATGAAACTTTAAGGTGAATAATGGAAATTGGTCCGTCAGAGTTACAGAATGACTCTGAAACTATTTTTATAAATAAGTATAAATTAAAATAAGCTTATTGACTCCCACTTTGAAATCCAAATCCTGACAGAATTGTCAGAATAAATTACAAAAGAATTTGAGGTCAAAGTGTAATTTATGGAAGTTTGAGGATTAAGTTGTAATTTTTCAATTGATTTTTGTATAAAAGAATGACTTAGAATAATTTTTACATTTTCTTCTTCTTCTTCTTATATAGGCCGAACCCTCCCTTCACCATTTCCTATCCATTTCTTCTTCATCTTTCATCAAAATTCTTAGAAAAATTCATAGAAAAATTGAGTTCTAACCTAATTCTTTCAATTGCTATCATTAGATTGCTTGGAAGAACAAAGGGATTCAAGGAATTTCTCCATCTAAGTTTCGGCCACTTCACCCATTCAAGGTAACCAATTAATTTGTTTGATTTTATAGTTTAGTTGAATGATTCTAAGGTTGAATTAGATGTGTTTTATGGTTAATTGCATCAATTGATGCAAATTGATAGAAATCCCTAATTTTTCCTAACCTAATGGAAGTTGTTTGTCTTAGCTATTTGAATTAGTATTAGTTTTTGTTAATTGATGTTAGAATATGTCAATTGGAGGTTAATAGGTAACTAATTGATGGATTATTTGATATAGAACTCAAGTTGTGACAAGGTTGTGTCTATTGGCTTCATTGGTGAATTGTGGTGGACTTCAATTTTTCAAAGCCATTTGGAAGCTCAGGTGAGTCTTATATGCATCAAATAACATGTCTAACATCTTAGATTGATCATTGGAATTCATATGAAAATGACATGTTTTGGCCGAACCCTTTGTGTACTATTCATGCTTTGAAATTTTCTTTGTATTTCCTTTGAATTCCATGCCAATTTGATTCAATTTTGTGTTGTTTAATCCTAGTTCTTTGATGCCTATTGTATAATTATAAATGTGGCTTGTTGTTGGTTGAATTGGGCAAGTCAAATTTGCATCTAAACCTAACCTATTGGCTTGCCATTGTATGCCCACCAAGTGTTTGATAAAATGCCTAGTTCATTTTGTCTTTGGCCTATTGTTTGCATTCTATAGGCCTACCATTTGAATGCCATTATTGCCAATGACGTTGGCATGCCAATTGGCCTACCATTTTCCTTTGCCAAGCCAACTTTTGTTCCATGTCTTTATTGATTACTAAATCACTTACCATTATTTGTATTGTTGGGATTTAGGCCGTTAGGCGCAGCGGAAAACAAAAAAAAATCTCAATCCAAGATCTCTATGTTGATTAAAATCAAAGATTAGATTAAAGATTCAAGATCTTTTACCTTTGTGTTCGAAACTCTTTCTTCACTTAATCACCAAGAAAGGGTTGTAGCAAATCACTATCTTTCCACGAGACGAGGAAAGCCCAACTAGTAATCCACGAGAAGATCAAACAACAAGCCTTTTTGGAAAGAGAAGCCAAAAACCCTTATGTGCAAGTCAAGGGAAATTTCGGCACTTATGGAGAAGTCAAGGAGTAGGCTGAAACCTTTATGTTTTTCTCTCAACAACTTTCGGCCAAAAAGATGTATTATGACTTCTTCTTTACTTAATTATGATCTCATCATATTTATAAGTCTCTTGACCAACTAGGTTTTAATCTAACGGCTTAGATTAAAATAATAGGTTTAATGACAATAAAGCCATTAATGAAAAAGTCAAAAACACTCCTTTGACTTTAGACCTATTGATCATATTCTAAATATAATCCTATGGTCCTAATTTAATTAAATACATCATATATAAATAATTAAATTAGATAATTAATTTAATCACATTAAATTATTGCAAAATCTCCATAATTAAATATATGAATTAAATCTCATTTAATCATAATT
>CANXYC010696711.1:0-10760 GCA_948193065.1 Aleurites moluccanus
TTCATCATCCAGGGATTTCTGCCAGCACTACTGATGTATATATATATTTTGTACTCTGTATTTTGGATGTTCATATCTAGCTGCTCCATGGGGTATGTATGGGTTAGCTAGGACATAAACAGATATATATATATGTTTATGAGGACATCTGAGATAGTATTTCAGAATGAATAGTATTTTATGATTGATTGGATATATATATATGCATAGATATGCCATGTGTAACAGATGATGGATAAGTTTTATTCCACTGCGATAAATATATATGTACATTGTGAATGTGATTGATACTGGGTTCTACGGGTGCCGGTCGCCATTGGCATCTCCCGTGCCCTAGGACCGTCGGGATCCGACTGCGGGAACGGGTCGTGACAGTTGAGTAGCAACCGCTACAAACATATCACAACCACAAGCTTTAAATCCAAGAGGTCAAAAAGCTAAAGGGTCAAAGGAGTAGAGGAGTAGCACCCGCTACAGGGAGTAGCCCTCGCTACAAAGATAGCTCAGAGACATATAAGTGTTTTGGAGAAATTGGAAGAAACGTCGCACTAGCTACTTATAAGAATTCACCGCCGCTACATGGAAAGTCACGGCCGTAAAGTTCTTCATTTCAGGAAGAATAGCGCCCTCTACTCCTTGTGTAGCAGCTACTACACTTCGAAAACTGACAGAAAAATAATCATTGCAAGTGTGAAAAATTGCATTAAATACACATTTAATGCACCCAAATGGCTCTTTTAAGCTAAAGACTATTTATATGGGTTGGTATGAAGTTAATAGGGTTACAATAACTATTCATAGTGCATTAATTCATATATTTGAGCATTCAAGTGTTCTTAAACTTAATATTTGAGTTTTCTATTATGAAGAAAATTAATTGCTAAACTTCAAGATTATTGAAGGGTAATAAATTTCTAAGAATTGGATAAAAGTAATTGGGTAATTTCTTTTTCGTCTCTTGTAATTCTTTTAGGTTGTGTGTGAGCCTTTTTATAAAATTAATTATAAAGTTTAGTGTGAGTCAAAACACTTTGAGATTTGATCTTAAACCTATAAAAATGATCAAAATTAGTGAAATACTCAAATGTGATCTTGAAAAGTAGATGTATACTTATTTTGGCCGAACCACTATAAATTTTTTAATTGAATTTTCTCTCCTTCTTCTCTTTATTATTTTTAAGTGGTAATTAATTTTTAAAAACAACCAATTCACTCCTTAGTTGCCAAAGGACTTTCAGTCTTCGTTTTCAATTTAAATTTATCTATTTTATTATTTCTTTTTATATGAATTTCTCATCGTACAACTATATTTTTTATCTATTTTAATTTAATAAATAAATAAATTATATTTTATATTTTATTTATCTTTTTAGTAATAGATAGTATCATAGACAATTCCTTACATCGTAATAAGTTCACATTTTTATTTTAGTTAAATTTTTAAATATGAAAAAAATATTTATAGTACAATTTTAATAATTAAACCAAAAATAATAAAAAATTAGCAAATTCATTTATTAACTAGCTTAATATTTGACTTTTATTTAATTTTATTTGTTAAAAATATTAAATTAAATTTTTTAAACTAAATTATATTTGATAATGAAAAATTATAAAATCTTTCATTTATTAAAGTATAAAATATAATATTTTTAAATTTTTACATTTTTTGAAGTTTTATATAAAATATAAGATATATGCTTTATATGTATTTATTTATTAAATTAAAATATAAAATATAATTTGTTTATTTTTTAAATAAAAGACAAAAAATATATATCGTAAAATGATAATTTAGAAAAAATAATAATAAAGTAGATAAGATTAAATTCAAAATAAAGATAAAGAATATAAATAAATTCTCAAATATTTTAATTTGGTTTAAGTATATTTAATTTGGATGAAAATTTAACCTCTCCATCTAAATTAGATTTTTTTGAATTAAATTAAAAAGTTTAAGGATTTATTTGAATCAAATTAAAAAAATTTAAAGATTTATTTGAATCTATATAAAAAGAAAAATAGTCTAAGTGAGTCAGATGATACCTTTGTCCAAAAATAAATTAGTAATTTTACAAATATAAAATACAAAAGAAGAACAAAGGAGAGAAAACAAAGAGATGCAAAGAAATAAAACAAAAGAAAAAAAAAAAACAATAAAATACAAAGAAAAAAAATGAACTATTTACCTTGCAAGTCACAGGACGCCAGCGAGAATGAGAGAGATAGAGATAGAGAGACACAGAGACAGAACAGAAGAATAAAGAGAGAATAGGGAAAATGAACTGCTAAATTAATGGAACAAAACTTATATAGTAATTAAACTTACTAATGGATTATCGATGGAATGTCAAACATGGGGTATTATAATTCTCGTCGGTTGTCGGTAATATTAAAAAAATATTTTAAAGCAATATTACCAATGGACTAATAATAGATATTATAATACGATGCGTATGATATTCCATCAGTATAAAATATGAGCGTGAACATCCCGTGCATACCATTTAATAGGTAATTTGCCTATGAATGATCGCCATTTTCAAACGCATCCAATTCCCGCCAATTTTTCCAATCACTGTAATTCAATAGGTTAATGATCAACAAACTTATTAAATTTTTAGCATCTATATTCCGTCGACAAATCGATGATAGTTACTGACGAAACCATCAGCAATGGGCCAATTTCTTGTAGTGAATTAAGAATTTTTTTTCAACAGCTTAAATAAAAATATTAAACATACTGTAAATTTATTAAATAAATTATTCAAATTCTCTATAAATTTAATGATATTAACACTTACATTTCTAATTTTAATTTTGTAAAGTAAATTAAGTAATTTTTAATTTTTTTTCAATTTTATCAATACTTCAATTTATACGTTTGTTAACTTTCTATTTTATGTAATAGTTTAGTTCTTATCTTCTTGAATTTCAAATAACACGACTATTTAATTCTTAAAAAATGTTAAAAGTTTCATTTGAAAGTGAAAGATTAAAAGGTTATTTTACACATAAGTTATGGGAGGCACATACGATCCTTATTCTATTTTAATGGGATTAATTTCATCTATCGTCCCTTAATTTTATACTAATATATATTATCATCTTTAAATTAAATTTTATAATAATAAAATTCCTACAGTTATATCACTTGTCACATAAAAGTCCCTCAACTCATTTTCCATCTAATTTCCTAATGGAAAGCTGACTAGGATGCCACATCAACCATTTTAAATTCAAAAATATACCACGTCAATCCTCGAAAACTGCGATTACTTATTTCCTTTGTCTTCTTCACACGATTTCCGTCTCTCTTCACTGTGTGTTTCACTCTTTTCCTCTAAAAACTCTCTCTCTCTCTTTCCATCTTATTTACTTCTCTCTTTCACTCAAATATATAGAAATAAATCACATGAATCAAAGAAGCAAATCTATTCCATTATGCAATTGACCCATGATTTTACTCCACAAAAATCCGTTCAATATTATCAAAGATTTCGATCCAAATTCAACTAGCACGTCCACTTGAAACAAAAATCTCATCATTCTGAAGGAATACCTAGATGCATGAAAGGCCAAATTAACAACACCTATAATGTCACACCCTAAATCTAGAGATATGACGGTCCTAAGGTATGGATAGGTTT
Source organism: Aleurites moluccanus (assembly GCA_948193065.1). Lineage (NCBI taxonomy): Eukaryota > Viridiplantae > Streptophyta > Magnoliopsida > Malpighiales > Euphorbiaceae > Aleurites > Aleurites moluccanus. Next base: position 3,651 of record CANXYC010696711.1, read on the forward strand.
AAGATCACCAAAAATCCATAAAAACCCTAACTAGAACCTATGGCAAACAAATAACAGTCTAAAACCAAACACAATGCATAATCGAACTCATCATCTAACTATTATAACAAACCTATGATATCAATATCCAAAATATAGCTTACTTATTCACAATGGATCAAAGGTAGCCTGATAACCTCTATCCAACATGAATAATTGGTAACCCATAAGAATATCACCATAAACATATTATTATAGACCATTCAAAATATTATGAAACTTTAAGAGTATTACAATTATTCCAAAATAATAATTAATATTCAAAATATCATAGTTTATACTTGTACTAACTTCTTGGAGGAAGAAAATCAAAAAGCACTATCCTCGATCTCTAGACCAACAACTTTAGCACTTGAAACCACAACAGAAGGAGAGCGAGCCTTCAACTCAATGAATTATGAACATGCCATACCTGAGGTTCAAAAATCAAAATCGGAGTTTAAAATCAATGTCTATATATAGATATAACAAATGATGTTCAATATGGTTTATACATAATTAATAAGAATACATCAAAGTTCAGTTTATAGAGAAATCAAAAATCATAATTTAAAATATATTCCTACAATAAATGGCATAGCACATTATATACAAAGTAAGTAAATGACAGAACAATATAATAACAAAATAGGAGTCTTATGATCTCCATATAAAACATGAGTACTACGATCTCCATACAGAATATATGTGCTCGCGCAAACACATTCTTAGAGGTTCTTTGTCCTCTCTAAGAAGGACCCTGACAAATTATACTTTATTAGTTGAGTCATTGGTGCACACAGTGCCATGATTTATCCCTCATAGGTAAGACGTTCTGACATTTATATAGATTTTGGTTCAGAACAAAGGTTATAATAATAACAAGTATACCTCAATTGGACTTTTAACGGAATAAATAAAATTCTATACATTTAAGAGGAAATGAAACTATAAGTTCAATATAGAGTTTGATTCAAGAATTAATTATCAAACTCATCATAATATATCACAATTAAGCAAAATAAACATCAAGAATATTTATTTATAAAAATAAAGTAAAACCTCTATAAATTAATAACATCTATTATATAATAATTTTTTTCGGTACCAACTTGAGCTAGTAGACTAAATTAATAATTTCGATAAATTAATAAGATAATACTTTTCTGAAAATCCATACATAATTACATGGTCCAATTTATATTATAAATTAATAATTTCTCATTAATAATTTACCAACATTTTATATATAATAGACTAAGATACTTTATCAAAATATGAGTTTATTATTTCTTGTTTTTTCTTAAAATTTAAATCGAGTTGGATCTCATCTCTAATTTTTCTTATTACATTTAGAAGTTCTGAAGTTTAACTTTCGAATTGTAATAAAAATTTATGAAGTGTTGTTGATATTTTGAATGCATTCTTATCTTTAATTTCACTTGAGTGTATTTGATATTGTACCTTAATTAACCTTTAAATGAAATCTATTAGAAATCCATTGTTACACTTCTTTTTTAATGCAACTGGGATGCTCTTTATTATACTCACATAATACTTTACGCATCTCATCTGTTATGTTTGATTTTTGAACAATTTTTAAATGGAAAACCATTATAACTATGAAATACATAAGAGATCTTAACTATGAAATACATAAAAAAAATTTGAAGTGATTTATATAAAAATTATTTTAAATTTAAGTAATTATACTCACATATTTTTTTCCTTCATTTAATTCATATTCAATTTACACGTATTTTTTTGTTCAATTTATTTAATTCATATTAAATTGATAACTTATATTTTTTATTTTTAATTAATTCATATTTAATTTATTACTTTTTTTTTCAATTCATTTAACTCATATTGAATTGATTACAAAATTGGTAAAACACAATAATTTTTTAGTTGATTAAATATAATTGGTTGAATTGTAAATACTCTCTTTAAATTAATAAATTATTAATTTATCGATTAATTAATATCTCTTTTAATTAATAGAATTTAATAGTCCCAATTTTATTAATTTATAGAGGTTTTACTGTAAATTCATAATAGAATGTATATATACAAATGTACTTAGAAGCATATTTATTTCAAAAGAATAATGGTTATATATACACATATATATTTAGATAAGTTCTTTCAAAAAATCAAACTTATCCTGCAATATATATCCATAACTCACCTCCAAAGAGGAAAACAATCTAACTAAGCTCAAAGACTCTTAGTCTAACTCCAATCAATTCAAAGCTCAAGTAACATTCAAACCTAAACACAATTTCAACAAAACACAAATTAGGATTTTATTTACCCAATATCATCCATATCAATTCCTTATAATCATAGACTCTCTAAAGTTTAATTAGATAGTTCTTAGTCTTAATTTAACCATTACTAAAGAAATTCAAAAAGCTTAGAGAAATGGAAACTATTCACAATACTATTTGTCCATTTTCCCTAACTTTCTATCCAACCATTATCATTTGCCATAATTGGATATACTTACTACTCATAACCCATAATCAACTTATCTAACAACCTACAACCTCAAATTATAACTACAACAAAATTTTTCAGAAAATATCTTATTATTTTCAAAAGATGATTTTGAAGTCACATTAAAGATGATTTAATTGACTTTTTGAAGTGTTTCTTTACCAAAATGAAGCATTATTGAGGTTATTAATGTCTTAGAAAAACTAGTAGAGCATTTTAGGATTCTATAATGAAGAAATGGAGAAGAATGACAAAAAAATAGCGTTGAAAAGAAAGAAGCCAGCCTATTTATAGAGGTTGTTACTGTTCACTCTGACAATTCATTCTAGCAGCACATGCTAAACTGGTTATATCTTGGGATACAGATATCTAATCACTTCAATTCTTTTTTACTTAAATTAAATATATAAGGCTATAACATATCAAAACTTCAGCTTAAAATATTTATTAGAGAATTTATGGTTAATTTTCAAAATTGAATCTACCTCTCTACAAGTGTTATCCGGACAAACTTAATTTTCATGACTATATCTCCAAAGTTACAAATCCAATTGGAAATTTGATTTATAAAAACCTATATAACACATAAATAAACACTTTATATTTTATACTTTGTCCAATTCAGCCTCAAAGGTCCTAAAATTAATTAGATATTCTCAGACTATTTACAAAAGTAATAATCTGAATTAGTCCTAATCAATATGAAATATCTCCTCACAGACATAAAATTTTATAAAACTAACTTACATTCATATAGATAAAACATAACTCTACAACTTTTATGTTTTACACTTTTTCAAATTCTTTCTTTGAGGCTATGAAAACAGAGCTGTAATATTTCACTCACTTTCAAATATCAAAATCCTTAAAACCCTTTATAACAACTAATCCATTTATCTTCTTTTCACATCAACTCAAAAATGAAATATCAAAGGTTACAAAATATTTAAATACTCTAAACACACTATGGTAAGAATATAATCAAAATTAATTATAGATATCATTTAAACTTAAATAATAAAAAATGAAAATTGTTTGCATACACAATTTAGAATACGTGCAATGTAAATATAAGGTATTACACAGAAGAAATTAATCAAAATTATGATAGCCTTATTGTAGAAATCACTGGAGATAGCCGCAACCACGACTAAAGAAATATCGCTAACCGTACCAACCCCTGACATTGCTTATTGCCGCTACTGCTCCACCAATGATCAAGGTAAGTCTCTGTACATCTGCTTCCATAATCTCAATTATCTGCTTTCAGGTAGCAAGTTCTCATTCTCGAGCATTGCTAATCATTATCTCATCCTAAAATCTCAATTAAGCTCCCATCTTAGCGCCCTCTACCTCATAGTTTCACAATCACCAAACAGAAGAAAAAAAATTAGAAAAAAGAACATAAAAGAAAACCAGTAAATGGACAAAGAAACAACAACAACAAATGAATCAGAAGTAAAGAATAACTTGAAATACACATATCTATTTAAAGAAAATTGAAAAAAAAATTAACAAAGTTTCAATCTTTTTTGTTGAACAAGAGGAATGGGTATTTGAGGATTGATTGGTAATCGAATGAGATATGAGTAAATCCTGGCTGCTGTGAAGACCAATTAAAAAAACCTAGAGCTAGTGAATGAAGAATTCCCATTTTGCCCGTCGCTCAGGTGATTGTTCCTCAGATGGAGAAAGAATGGATAGTGTTTGGGGTATTTTGGGATTAGATTTTGAAATCAAACTGCATGACCAATCGAAGTGATCGGTATAATTATTGAACCTGGTCCCAACTAAGAGCTATAAGATAAATGATCCATCTTTAACAAATACAGGAGAATCGAAGTAAGGCGGATCAGTGGACCAGTGGCGATTGTTAAGAAACTGCAAGTAAGGTTGGCTAACAGCACAAACAATCACAGTCCTACTCTTAGCTATTAAATAAGTCAACTTGTTTTGTTAGAATTTGTTAAAGCATATCTATCATGTTGATCAATAATGTTTATGGGTTGTCCTAGTTAGAAGGAATAAGTTTTACTGTCAGTTAGTGGCCCTAGTCCATAGGAGTTTGTTACAGTATGTTACTGCACTTAATGGATCAATTTTTTATTGCTATTTTTTGGGACTTTCCCGTTGGTGCCTTGCCTATATAAAGGCTAATTTATCAATTGAACATATCATCAATAACAACATAATTTCTTTTCCTCTAGTGTCTCTTTCTATTAGCAGTAGCTCTTAGTTTTTTTTAACAGTGGTATCAGAGCCACTGGGGAGGGACAAGTGACAAATGTTTAACAGTGAGACTTGAGAGTTAAACACAGGAGGAAAAGTGAGAGTGGCAGACAGTAGCCAAAAAGAAAGTGTTGAGAGTTGAGAGTTCAAACACATGAGGAAAGAGAGTTGTGCAAGGGTGAGAACCATAAATTCCTCGCTTTTTACAAATGGGTCAATTTTTTGTTACTATTTTTTGGGACTTTCCCGTTGGTGCCTTGCCTATATAAAGGCTAATTGATCAGTTGAACATATCATCAATAACAACATAATTTCTTTTCCTCTAGTGTCTCTTTCTATTAGCAGTAGCTCTCATTTTTTTTAACAGTGGTATCAGAGCCACTGGGGAGGGACAAGTGAGAAATGTTTAACAGTGAGACTTGAGAGTTAAACACAAGAGGAATAGTGAGAGTGACAGGCAGTAGCCAAAAAGAGAGTGTTGAGAGTTGAGAGTTGAAACACGTGAGGAAAGAGAGTTGTGCAAGGGTGAGAACCATAAATTCCTCGCTTTTTGCAGCAAGCACCTTCGACTGCAGCAGTCAAAAGAGAGTCTTGCAGTAGCTTATTTTTTCATTTGTACCAGTAGCAGGTTACTTCCCAGTAGCGATGGCCACATAAAATTTTATCCAACCATCAATTCCTCACTTTGATGGTCACTATAATCATTGGAGTATGTTGATGGAGAACTTCCTCGGGTCCAAGGAGTATTAGGATGTTGTTACTTCTGGAATTACTGAACCAGAAGAAGGAGCCACGTTGACAGCAGCATAACAAACAGCTCTAGAAGCAGCAAGATTGAAGGACCTAAAAGCCAAAAACTATTTGTTTCAGGCTATTGACAGATCCATCTTGGAGACAATCCTTTGCAAGGATACTTCCAAACAAATATGGGATTCCATAAAGAAAAAGTATCAAGGCTCAGCAAGAGCAAAGAGGCAATAACTACAAGCTCGTCGTGTGGAGTTCGAAACTCTACGAATGAAATCAAAAGAATCAATCACAGATTATTTTTCAAGAACAATGGCAATCGTTAATAAGATGCGAATCCATGGTGACAAAACGGAGGACATCACCATTGTTGAAAAAATTCTTCGCTCTTTGACACCAAAGTTTAATTTTATTGTTTGTACCATAGAAGAAGCTAAGGACATTGACGACCTTTCAATTGATGAGCTGCAAGGTTCTTTATTGATTCATGAACAGAAACTTCAACACCAAGATAAAGAAGAACAAGCCTTGAAGACCTCTACTAATTTTCGTAATTCTATAAGAATGAATAATGGTAGAGGAAGAGGAAGAGGATTCCACCAACGCAACAATTCCACCAATTCAAGAACTAAAGGATCTTCATTTGATGATGCACAAAGTAGAGGTCGAGGACGCTATCCAAATGGGTACAAGCTAAAGCCAATAAACAAATCAAAAGTTGAATGCTTTAGATGCCACAAGTATGGTCACTACAAGTCTGAATGTAGAACCATTCTCAGTCAACATACGGAAACAACAAACTTTGTTGCTGCTGATGAAGGAGAAACACTTCTAATGGCACGTCAGAAGAGATATTTGACTTCACCAAATTTATGGTACCTTGACACAAGATGTAGCAATCATATGTGTGGCAACAAAGAGGCATTTTCTTTAATTGATGAAACCTACAGCACCAAAGTGACATTAGGTGATGACTATACTCTTATAGCCATGGGAAAAGGTACTATTCAAGTCTCTTCAAAGGAAAAATTACAGACAATTAATGGTGTTCTCTATGTTCCTGATTTAAAAACAAACCTCTTGAGTGTTGGCCAATTACTTGAGGAAGGGTATGAACTTGTATTAAAAGGTGGAGTTTGTAAGATTTATGATCAGCAACAGAAATTGCTTGTTCAAGTTGATAAGACACCATACATAATGTTTTCTCTTCAACTTGATTCTGCTTATACTTGCTACATGACAACATTAAAGGATGAAGGATGGATTTGGCATTTCAGATATGGGCATCTAAATTTTGGTGGCTTGCGGACATTACACCAAAAACAAATGGTGGAGGGACTTCCTCTAATCACTCAACCATCAAGAGTTTGCGAATATTGTGTTGTTAGCAAGCAACACCGAGCTCAATTTCCATAAGGCAAGGCATGGAGGGCTAAGAAGTGTTAGGTTGATATTTTATCTATTTAATTAGGGATAATATTAAATAATTTATACTTATTTTAATTCTTTTTAACCCATTATAGCTAGTTAATGTAAGTTTTAGATGAATTTAATTACTAGGAAGTAGAGTTTAGTTTTAAGAATAATTATCCAAAAATCTGGAATAATTTGTGT
>CANXYC010696725.1:0-12419 GCA_948193065.1 Aleurites moluccanus
AGCATTTTCATAATTAATTGGGTTATATTTGATTGTTGCATATCATTTAGGTTGTCATTTGGGTTCTACGCGGTACTGGTCGCTTATGCATCACCCGTACCCTAGGACCGTCACGACTTCCGAGATAGGTCGTGACACTCTTTTTATAGGTCAATTCCATCAAAAGTCTTGAATGATGGAGTGTAATGTAGAATTCTCTAGAAAATGGACCATTTGTCACTTTTATACAAATGAAAGGACTAATCTATAATTCTCCATAATCTTCTATGTGGGCTGGCCATCCTTGATTCTCATTAAATAATTTTACTTTTGGTCCCCATAATTTTTGATAATTGCAATTTGGCCTATAATTTTCCTTATTTGCATTTTTACCCCAAAATTTATGTAATTTATTATGTTCATTTTGTTAAAAATTAATATTCACTATGGAGAATGAAATATTTTATTTTGGACTGTTCTATCATTTAAAATTACTTCAATTCTGTAATCTATACAGTTCATTTCTAAAAATGCCCCTAGAGTTGCTCTTATTTACAGTTTTGTAATTTTATTATTTTTTCACCATTCCAATCACTTTTCCATCATTTCATTTCATCAATAAATAGCACTATTTTAGTTCTCTTGTTACCCATGTGTCTGTATTAAATAACTCTAGTTTCGACACAAAATTAATTATTCAGGCTGTATAATTATCTCTAGTATATTCGGACCTGTACTTAAAATATTATCTATCAATTTACCTTCCTAATCTCATATAAATTCTCAAATTATTTTTTCTTAATACTTTTAGGATCTTAATCCTAGATATTCTCAATAAATTTTAAATAAAAAACTCCTTAAAAATATTATAAAAATCTTATTTCTAGTATTACTGTCTTTTATTGTCCTTAAAATTATTCATGAATTTCCTATGTATTCATCAATAGCTATTTTTAGCCTATTTATTTTTAAATTAACATAATTTCTATTGTTATGATTCGTTACATTTATAATATCTACTGTACTACAGTCTGCGGTGTTACACTCTACCCCCTTCAATAAAATTCATTCTTGAATTTTCTTATTCAATATATGTACCTCGAAAAGTCTCCAAATAACTTAGTATTTCAATTTCTCTATATCACTTATTAACATTCTTAGACTAATACTCATTTTCTATAGTTTCCATATCACTTATTAACATCCTATTTCTGTAATCTTTATATCACTAGTGCGATTTCATGTTTTTTATATCACTTATACTGCACCTCAATTGTATCAATCACTTATCAATATTATTACATTAGTCCTGTGTTTCTAAATCACTACTTATCTACTAATTTGATTATTGCAATCATATGTTCTAATCTTTCAATATGCTTTCCTTCAATGCTAACTTATGACTAAACTTCAATAATTAATTATACCCTTATAGGAATTTTTATTATTCATTAGTCACTATATCTATGATTCTGTAACTATTCTTTCATTATAACCATACTTCATAGGTTCTCGATATATCGCTCATTGTATAGAAGCACTATAGCATTAATTCTATCACTATTGTTTCGTTATCATATCCTTAAATCTTCACTGTTCTTTGTCTCAATAACTTCAAATTTCCACTATTCATATTGAGTCATCACTTATGTTTTTTAATAAACTATAATTACTCACTTCCAATATTTCAAATCACTTTACTCATTTATCATTCTCATCGCACCTATTCAATTGGTCAATTAATAACAGTATCCCCTTGTTACACTATCACCTATTGCATTTATTTAAACTAACTTTATTTTTGATATCGCTTCTAAGGGTTTTTCATCATTAGTCACTTTTAATCACTTCCAATTCTTTTTTTTTTTTTGCTTTAATTTACTATCACTTTTTACTAATTCTCAGTAAGTACCTCTTTCTAGATTACATAACACACACACACACACACACACACACACACACACACACATATATATATATATATATATATATATATATATATATATATACACTAAAGAATAAAGATTATGTCACACCCCGACTCCAGTGGTGCGACAGTCCTAGGGCAAGGGTAGGCTTAAGGCCACTATAAACCCGTAGAACACTCATATCTTGGATCTCATACATAACAAATATCCACATCATACATAGTTATCATCATGTATACTCATTTCTATGAATCATATAATCATCATTCATGCATTTCCATACATCATCATATGATTTTCTCTTGTTCCTTACCAATCAAAAGATACATCCTACATCAATAAGGAACAAGGACAACCCATAATGTATCAATTCTGACATCAAAATAATCTCATCCTCAACATCTAACTACAGAACTCTAAAGTATACTCCTCATACATATAAATGCCATAATACAAAATAATATACATCAAAAGAATTATTTAGAGTCTTCTTAGAGAAATGATTCAAGAAGCTCTGTCTTCTATGTTAGCTCCCTCTTGAGCTACACTATCACCTGAAATCCACAGAAGAGAAGTGAGCCTTTAACTCAGTAAGATATAAACATACAATGCAAAGGTCAAGTCAAAAGAACATGTGTATGGAATTTTCATCAGGTTATGCTTACAATAACATAAGTGCTCACAATTGAATAGCACTATCAAATCATATGATAGAACTGTCATCATCATCAGAATGCATCAGTAGACTTGCTACCTTATCGTAACAGAATACATAAGTAGCCTTACTATCTTATTGTAACACATATGCTTGGTCCGACATATGCCTAGAGCTCATGGTCTCCTCTAGGTAGAACACTGATAAAAACCCTATTAGTTGGGCTCCTAAAGTGAACAATGGACCAATGAATTTACTCTCATTGGGAAGAGCGTTCTATACATATACATATCATAGGTCATATAGCTTGGATTTCACAAAGAATCATATTGGTCACAAGACCATCAACATATCAACATGAATTCATTCAAGTTAGCAAATAGGTTTCATATGAGCTTGGTCCAAGGAAGAACGACCAAGTCATTTACAACATATAAAGTGATTACATGGAATCAATTATCATTCGTTTAAGAACATCATGGGAAATTCATTTAACAGGTTAATAATACAATATTTCATAACATGAGAATCATATACAAGTACATTAGGAAAGATTAAACAATCACTTTTAAGGAAACAATATGCATATGCAATGTTTATACTTACCTCAAAGCAAAATATCCTTGTATTTCCCTCAATTACTTGTACATTCAATAATCTTCTCTATTTTCTTGAGTTCTCCTCTCCTATGTCAAATCCCCAAATACTCACAATTAGGGTTTATGCCCAATAATGCTCATACATGGTAAATTCTTATAATTCTAATCATCCTTTAGAATCCTAATATGCTTTCTAACAGCAATTTAATCCCTTAATAAAGAAATGTGGAAGATTGGGATGAATAACTACTATTCACTCAAAACCCTAAATCCATATATATCTTGCTTATAATCCATAATAAATACTATTGATGCTCTTAAATATCTATACTTAACTTATATTCATCTATTCTAACCATGTATTAATTTATCTTGACCTAAAATTGAGTTTGGAACAAATACCTTAAATTGGAGAATCCTTGAGAAGTTGAAATGTTGGTGTTTCTTGGTAGTTTAATCCTTATTTCTTGTATTAATGGAAATGAAATAAGTGTTTAAAAAGAGAATTTAATGAATTTATTGGTGGGTAAAGTGTATTTACGGAGAAAGAAAGAAAGATAAGGGAACGAAATATATGAAATCTAAAAATGAAGAAGAATGGTCAGATATTTATAGGTCTGTGTCTTTACGCCTGTGAATAGGGTTTCACGATCGTGAAGGCCACTATTCTTGTTAGGTTCAAAGCACTTATTTATAGCCGTGAAGGGACGTTTCACACCCGTGAAGACAAATATGAAAAGTTGGTCCATTTACTCAAAAGCTTTTCTCACGGTGGTGAAAGATGTCTCACTCCCATGAAGAGCACTTCATACCCATGAGGACACTTCATGCCTATGAAAGACTTGCTGATAAGAATTTATCATGTTTCTCCATTCTAACTTATCCAAACTCAATGAACTTATACGTATATATGTTTAACACCTCAAAATCAGTCATAACTCATAAGGTCTCAATATATAATCATTCTAGGAGTAATCTATACTCAATATAACATTCTAGATTATCTACCATGCACATATAAACATACACATGCTAACAATCAGCAAACAAACATGAACGAACACATATCTACTATAACATTCAAAGTATTGGGTATTATAAATTATATTGGACAACGCTGATAGCTATACTACAAATGACTTCAATTGACGAGACAAAATCCTATGCTCCATGGTATACTGATTAGCTTATTGATGCTTATGACACATATTCTAAACTAATGCTCTGATATCACCTCTGTCACAACCCACTTTTGGGACATGACGGTCCTAAGGCACCGGTAAACCTAAAGTCACCAGATACCCGTAAACCGATTAACATATCAATTTTTAGTTAATTATTTATCAATTTTCATAACTTGTATAGCAAATTTTATTCCAAATTTTATTTCTTTTCCATCTTATACCCTTGATCTTCCAAGTTCAATGATACATACATTATATTTCTATAGCCCTTACTTCAATTCCTTTTCCATTTCATTTGTATTACATTCCATTCAATTTCTTATTTCCAATCATACATACTCTGTTTCAGTCATAATTACATAATACTTATCTTACTAACCATATGCTTTTATCATTCCGCTTATTTCTAAACCTTATTATGCTTATAACATGTTAATGAGTTTGATTATATACATAGTACCCTATTCATTATTTACTTATCTATATGCAGTACCATAGAGCTCTAAAAAGTTTAACTTTTGACTTCACAAGATATAACTATTACCATAGACTTTTTGATATCCCAAGTCGGAGGAAGAAGTGACTTGGAATGTAGCTTCTACTATTTGTTCCTGTAAAATTATAAATAACTATGAGGTGAGTATAACAATACTTAATGAGCTAACTATACATCATTAAACATATACATTAAATGGGTAGCAATGGAGGAACAAATGGAAGGGTTATCAAAATAGAAAGGTAATAATGATTGATGAGAATAAGTAAAACGGATATCAAGTTAAGTGAATAACAATGATTGAGAAGAATAGGTAAAATGGGTGTCAATGTTATATTTTAGATATAAGCACTTTACATACCAAATGCCTTGGGTGAAAGGAATGGGTATCAACAATAAATAACATTGAGTGGTCAAGTTCTTGGTATTATGTTTACATTTAAAAGCAATGGATATCAAAGAATGATGTCGCTGAACGATTTGGCAATAGTAACACATATATATGTAAAATACATATATACATAAAAGGACGTGGAAATGACAGATAAAGGGCCTTAAACACTTATCACATTTAACTTTCTCGTATCACATTTATAAATTACATAAGACGGGCCAAACTTTATGGCTAGGACAAGTCCTTTCCTAGCTAGGGTAAACAGTAAAAAAAGTCCATTGTGCACAATATCAACGGTATTTACCTACTACCCTGTCAGTGCAGTAGCTCTGTCAAGTCCACATAGGTGATAAGTCAATAGCCTTCAATATCAGTTCATTAGCAGTATCCATCAATCATTGGTAATACTATAGTACAATATACTTTCATTGGTTGCTCATTAATCAATCAAGGACACTATAGTTAAGTAAACATGGTATAGGTACATAAACAATACAATAATGAATAGGATATTCAAAAATCAGTCAGGTGCAACGGTAGTCATTGAAAAATATTCAATATTGCATCTAGTTAACATTTGGTGTGCATCATTTTAAGGCTTATAGAATAAATTCATTAAGGCTCGATTTCATAAAGCAAATACTCAATGGAAACAATTCAATAGGCAATTTGATTTCAATCGCAAATCAATGGAAGTAAATCAATTTTAGTATGAAACTTTGGAGAACAATCATGGTTAATGATCAAGAAGGAATTCAGTCAAATAAAGATCAATCATATATGGTTACAATAAATCATATTAAAACAATGAACAAGAGTAAATGACGTATAAGTAACTCACCTCAGGGAGTATTTCACTGTTACATTTTCCATTTCCTCTTTCTTTGGTCTATTACTTTAGCAGTCATGGTACTCTTCATTGTCTTTTACTCATTCTTGACTCTATATATTCAATTAATTCTAATTTAGATACTAACTAACATGAAATTACATTAATTACACTTATATTAAAGCATTTCCTAAATATTCCCAATTTCTAGATTTTGACTATATAAAACCCTCACTGGCAGCCTGTATTCCATTTCCTATATCTCTCTCTACACTTATCCAATTTCTTCAATTATTTTTCATAATTAAACTAGACATTTCAACTCTAACATATTCAAAATTCACATTAATCCCAATATTACACAGTTATGGTGATCCTTTGCAATTAACTTCACTGTCAACACTGCTGCCCTGCAATTTACATATGGGCAGACTCTGTTCTTTTTCTTCTAACTCAATCTACACTTATCCAATTATTGTAATTATAATTTTTACTTAAATTATACATGTAATTTTATAACATATTCAAATTTCAAGTTATTTGGATCCCTGTATAATTATTAGTGAATTTTCAAAATTAATCTACTGTTCTGAAATCTCTATCCGAGGATATTCTATTTCCATGCTTATAATTAATTTTGAGTTCATCCAATTGCAAAACTATTTTACAGATATTTATTTAACATATAATTGAATATTTCTCATGTTTACCACTTTCCCTAATTCATAATCTAAGGTCCTCATATCAATAAAATTCTATAACCTATGTTCTATTTATCTGTCAATTCAGACAAATTGCACTTATGGTTTTATATCTCTTAAACCACAAATTTAAGTACAAAACACTTTTATAAATCAAATTGAAACACTTGAATTCCATCCTCTTGCTTTCCCAAATTGCTCAAATACTAATTTTCTGTCATTTTCCTCCATTTTTCTTCTTCCTCTCATCAATTTTCTATCTAACTTTGGTTGGTTTCTATGGAAAGAATGGAAATTATTTTAAAGCTATTCTTCACTAGTGGTTTAGCCCTAAGAGTGTGAATGGCCATCCATCTTCCTTCTTTTATAGGCCAATTCCATCAAAAGTCTTGAATGATGGAGTATAATGTAGAATTCTCTAGAAAATGGGCAATTTGTCACTTTTATATATATGGAAGTACTAATCTAGAATTCTCCATAATCTTTTATGTGGGTTGGCCATCCTTGATTACCATTAAATAATTTTACTTGTGGTCCACATAATTTTTGATAATTGCAATTTGGCCTATAATTTTTCTTATTTGCACTTTTACCCCAAAACTTTCTGTAATTTATTATGTTCATTATGTTAAAAATCAATATTTAATGTGGAGAATGAAATAGCTTATTTTGGGCTATTCTATCATTTAAAATTACTCTGGATTCAATTCTGTAACCTAGACAGTTCATTTCTAAAAATGCCCCTGGAGTTGCTCTTATTTACGATTTTGCCATTCTATTATTTTTCCACCTTTCCAATCACTTTTCCATCCTTTCATTTCACCAATAAATAGCACTATTTTAGTTCTCTTATTGTCCATGTGTATGTATTAAATAACTCTAGATTTGATAAAGAATTAATTATTCAGGCTGTATAATTATCTCTGGTATATTCAGACCAGTACTTAAAATACTATCTATCCATTTGCCTTCCTAATCTTATATAAATTCTTAAATTATTTTTTCTTAATACTTTTAGAATCTTAATTTTAGATATTCTCAATAAATTTCAAATAAAGAACTCCTTAAAAATATTATAAAAATTTCATTTCTAGTATTATTGTCTTTTATTGTCCTTAAAATTATTATTGATTTCCTTTATATTCCTTAGTAGCTATTTTTAATCTATTTATTCTTTAATTAACATCATTTCTATCGCTATGATTCGCTACATTCATAATGTCTATTGGATTACAGTATGGGGTGTTACACGAGGATTCAAAAAGAGTATAATATGATTATATGTATATATCAGACCTGAAAATGTAGATTTCAGCTAGCTGGGTATTTGCAATTTATTCTTTTTATTAGATTGGTGAGATCCAACGACATTGTTTTGGAGTTTTTGAAATCTCTTTGTTGGGAACTGCTCTTCTTGATTAAATGATTGTTTTGAAAGGACTTTAATCTGTGGACAAAGACAGCTAAAACGTAAACCAAAGCATTCAGATAGATAGCCGATTCATTTGTGATCCGCAAACTAATATTCTACAGTTTGGATCACCAATTTCATTACCACCAATGTCAATAAACAAGTCTTTGATAACCTCTCTATTATGAACCTATCTCTGATTCTCACTGGGTCCATCATCATATGACAAACCACCACAAAGATTCTCATAAGATGAACTGTGATTCATTTGAGCTCCTCAATAAACATTGAATTGCCTTCAAATTCATGCATAATCTTTAGAGGAGACGTTGGCTAATTATTCGATTAACGGCAATATGAAAATGGGTGGTTGGGTTTGGTTATTGTGAAATGAAAGAAGAAGAAGATGAGTGGGTGGGTTTGGTTATTGTGAAATGAAAAATAAGAAGAAGATTGGGTATTTTAATAGAGGTATTTTAGGTATTTTAATAATTAAAAGTTGATTTTTGGGTTGTTGATTGACGAAAAAGAGGATAAAAATGGACAGAAGGACCTCGTAGTCTAACGGAACCAAAATATAGAGACTTTCATTATAATTTTGAAAATATAGGGACTTTTTAATATAATATGATAAAATATAGAAATCTCATAATAATTATCTTAAAAATAAATAAAAATATTAATACGAACCCTTTAATTTTTGGGATAAGGTATAAAAGAATACTTGATTTTTACTAATTTTTTCTGTTAAGCCCTCTAAAATTTTTATTGTATAAAAAAATTTTAATTTTTCAGTTTGGTAAAAAAAGTCCTTTGTTTTTCCGTTATCTTTTTGTTTGAAAATTATATTTTAATCGCTCATTTCTTAGCAAAAATTATTTTTTAATCCCTTAAAGGTTTTTTGTTTACTTTTTCCTAATTACAATTAAAATAAATTTTATTTGTAAATAAAATAAAATAAATTGCTATCCAATTAAAATAAAATAAAAAAGTTTATTTACTTATTTATTTTATAGCTGTCATGACCTGAACTCGAGGGCACGTGACTGGCACTAGAAATTAGGAAAGCATAAGATTTTCAGAACCCGTAGTTAGTCTGATACCTCACTAAACAACAAAACTATCAAAATGATAGTTGAAACTGTCATAAAATAAAAACTCTAGCCTACCTATTCAGTAGAATCCAAACACATATCCAATCAATGCCCATCAGGGCCACCATTTCTCTCGTATCATCATTATCTTAAAAAGAATTTTGCTTGACAGGTCGCCAAACAAATAAGGAAGCCTGACTATTCTCTGATAAAACAGCTCAACTCTCATATAAATTAAAATAGACACACTGAATCAAACATGAAATATTCATATAGAGTTCCTAAATTAATTACAAAATAAATATGAAAATAAATAATAAATATCAACCTTCTTTATTGGAGAAATAAATGGCTGGGTCGACTCAATAATAAACCAGCTTTTGATGCTCACCTGCATCTGAGAAAAATAATTTGAATATGAGTGAGCTTTTGACTCAATGAATGATACTATCTAATATACTTACATGGTGTCATCTAACTATTCTAGCAATAAAATGTTTTTGTGACGTGCCAAATACATAGATAATCACATAATCAAATAATGATGGGAATTAGTCAACATAAACCATGTTAAACCACTATACAGGGACTCAATCCCCCGATTTGACTCTCTTAATCCAATATTATCTCTTAACTGAATCTATAGGGTTTCGCCGTCATGGCCGTAGCCAAACAGCACTGAACGATGAGCAAGTCCTAACGTCATGCGAGTCATAACTCATCATATTAAGTTTATCACATTATAACCATTGGCTCATACCATATCCACATCCTAAGTGGTTCTATCTCATCTCAATCCCATTCAACAACCACACGTAATATATATTATAATAATATTAAATCATACTCACACACATGTCCCGATTGATTACTAATATTAATGCATAATTATATATATATATATACACACACACACAATTAAATACACATGCATGAGAAACATGAAAATATATTAGAGAGTATCACTCACAACACTTGATGACCAACATACTAGCTGGTTCTCCCTGGAGCGCTTTCTACCTGATTGCAAGGAGGACACCTAGGATATTGAACAGGAATACAAGAATTATTAGAATAATATTTAAATACTGACTAAAAAATAAAAAGAATGATTATCAAGAATTTATCGAAATTTTAGCAGAATCTCTCCTAAAATAGGACTTAGCCCCTTGAAATAAAAGATATAACACTTATAATAAATAGCCCAGCAAGCTCTCATCCAATATCAACAACTCACTTGACTTGTCCTGGGTCTCCATCTTAACAGATAAATATTTATAAAAATATTGTAAGTCTCAATTATCTCATTAAATTAACTAATTAATTATTTATAACAGTCAAATCAATATTTCAATTTCATTTCAATATTAATTCTTTAATTAATGATACTCCAAAATATTAATATTAATTTCAAAATAACCCAAGTATTCGTACTTAAATTTATTACTTAATAATTATTTCATCAATTAATACACTTAACCATTTAATTTAATTATTCCGATATCTAAAAATAATTTTTATAATAATTCAATAATTTATTCCAATCAATTAAATTAATTATTCCATAAATAATTTCTAATATCGATGCTCAACTAATTCGGTCATCACAATTATTCTCCGACTAATTCCAAATTTTAATCTCCAATTAATTTATATTTATTCCACATTAATTTCCATAATTATTTTTTAATTTACTACACTCCTAAGTAATTTTTGAAATATTCCAAATAATTCATTCATACTATTCTATAATTTAAATTTTAATATCGGTCCCATAAATTTAATAATTGCCCATAAAACCTCAATTAATTAATATACTATAATTAATATTTCATCATTTAATTATCTCAAAATATATAAAATTATCACTCAAATTCCACATAATTTTTCTCAATTAATTTATTATCCTAATTTGATTACTACCACAATTAATCTATAATAATTATAACTCAATAGTAAATTTCCAAATAATTATTTAAATTCCAATTAATATTTCATTAATTATTCGAAAATCCAATATTAATTTTTGAAATAACTCACAAATAATTTTATATAATAATTATTCACTTCAATCATCAAGTAAGAATTATATAATAATTAATACCGTAATAATTAGTCCTCTAAAATATCATCACGATCTACATATTATCTAAATAAATGATTAATCGAACTCCAAATAATTTTTCTTCAATTTAAATTAATTTAGTGACCTAATTTAATTACCATCTCAATTAATTTTTTCACAATAATTTAACTTTTTGGAATCTAAATTTCTCAAAATACATCTCAATAATGTTCATAATATCTCTAAATTAATATAATTAATTTATCTTAATTTTTACATCAAAATAAAACACAATTATCAATTTTTCATTGCCTAAATACTTCAATACCAGTATAAATATTCAACTATTTCCATAGATTTATCTCCAAACGTGCTCCAAATAATTAATAATAATTTTTAGAATAATTAAAAACACATTTACTCAAAATTATTAAAAAAATCACATGTGCATCCTATATTACGGTCCCGACTCCTATCATCAATTGGGGAAAAATTAGTGCCACTGGAAAGCCGGTATCGAGAGGAGTCTGATGGAGGAAGAATCGCTAGAAAAGGAGGCCAGGAGTAGCTAAAATCGGCCAAAAAGCATGTAATAACCCAAATGATTATAGTGAAAAACTCAAATCGGGTAGAAATTTTTTTAAAATTCTCCAGGAAGCAATAACCAAAAAATTATCAAGGACAATGAAAAATAGATATTAGAGTGAATTGTAGAATTTAAATGAGAATTAAATCGAATAGAATGGGCAATATGAATATAGTTGAAAATGCTAGAGTATTAAAATTATAGCAAAGTAAATTGAAAATATTTAAGAGTTAATTAATGGATTAATTACTAATTAATCAAGAATTAGTCTAAAAGTCAACAAAAGTGGCTAAATATATAAATATATATATATATATATATATATATATATAGGTATATATCTATAATTATTTATATAATTTAAAATGATTTTCTTTTCTTTATTTCTTTTTCTTTATTGCTTTTTCTTTATTTTTCTTTTGCCTAATTTTCCTATTGGACCATTTGGTGTATAAGAAGATGAGTATGACAAAAAGAAGTCATCATCTTCTTCCCTTT
>CANXYC010696752.1:0-24311 GCA_948193065.1 Aleurites moluccanus
TGTACCCTCTGAAAAACCCTAGAAAAGCTAATAAAAAGCTTCTTAACTTTGACAATAACTACAGATATTTTCTCTCTCTATGATCTTTTTGAGGTATCACTGAATATATTTTTATTCCAAAACAAACATAATCTCTAAAAAATTAAATTATAATTTATATTAGTTTTGTTCTCTTCACTTTTCTTCTTCTCTCTTATATTTTGAAAAACAAACGTTTCCATACTTTTCTCTCCAATAACGAAGTTCTTTATTTGCCATTCCAAGGGTTGCTTAATCGCAACATACATTAGAACCTAAACTGTGCGTGGTATGCTTACTCCTATTCCCTGTTTGCTTAATTTTCTATTTTATTGGTTTCATTGGCGAGATGCCATGGTACTTGCAATATGTCTGGATGAAATCTTACTGGACAATGACTCTACTTGACCTGGGATCTTTGAATGATGATGTCTAGACCTATTGAACGCACTGTTATATTATCTCTTTCTCTACTCTCTCTCACTGCTAAATTTTGTTGTTTGTTTGTTTTTAATTTTGATTTGTTTTGTTTGTGAAGATGGAGAGAAGTAGACATGATGATCTTCAATGGTCTTTAATGGTGGAAAACCCTTTTCTCTCTTCTTCTCATCTATCGGAAACCCTAAATCACCTTCATCTTACTACACCATCCCATGAAAACCACTCCTTCTTATGGCAAAACCACCAGCACCTCCCTCAAAACTCTATTTCATGCCCATCACAAACTACTATCTATCACCCATCTTTGCAAAACCGCCTTTATCAAAATCCTAATTCTCAAAACCACCTTCTCTTATCGGATAACCACTACCATCTCAATTATCCAATCAATATTGGATCTTTAGAATCCAGATTGCCTCTAAATCCTAGTTTCGCCGAACCCTTACAAAACCACCACCACCAGCTTCAAAGTCTTGAAACCGCCTTGAGCCGAATGGACTTATCTTCCACTCATAACAATTCTCTGATAAACAGAGGATTTTCCCATCTATCTTTTCCACAACAACAGCCTCTTAATAGGATGAGAAGCATGTCTGCCGGTCTCAGCCTTCTTCGGGCGAGGAATTCAACTTTGCTAGCAGATCGCCACCACTTGGCTGATGCGGCTTCTAACTATGGAAACAGTAACAGAAACAATTTGCATCAAAGGCGTAGTCCGTCCTATGATTTCAAGTATTGTACATCAAGTAGGGCTAACATTGGTGGCGCTGGTTCGCAATTTAGTAGGGTTCAGTCTGTTAATGGATTAGATAATTCAAATTCAAGTGCGTTGCTTTCTTCATTGTATAATCGTCAAAGTCTTGTTGGAAAGCACAACAATAGTAATTTTTGTTCAACTTACTCTTCAATGGAGCAAGTAAAAGGGAGAGTGGTAATGGTAGCAAGGGATCAAGAAGGGTGTCGTTTCTTGCAAAAGAAGATTGATGAACAAATTCCTGATCAAACTGAGATTATTTTCTTGGAAGTTAAAGATCATTTGTGTGATCTAATTGTTGACCAGTTTGCTAATTATCTTATTCAGAAGCTTTTTGGAACTTGCAATGAAGAGCAAATGAGTCAACTTCTCATCTCTTTGATTAAAAACGAACAAAGATTGCTTGATATTTGCATTCATCCACATGGGTATAGTCTATTTTATTGTTTAATTATTTTTACAACATGAATTTTCTGTTTGTTATAATTATGTTATGACTTTATTTTTTTATGTTGTGACAGTACTCGTTCAGTGCAAAAAATGATAGAGCATATGAGAAATCAAGAGCAAATATCAACTCTCATATCTGCTTTGAAGAATATTACTGTCTTTTTGTCCCAAAACCATAATGGTCATCATGTTATTCAACAATGCTTTAAATACTTTACGGTTGATGATACCAAGGTAATATATTATTGTGCCTCAATTTCTAGCTTAGCTTATCTTTAGTTTTAGTTGTTTGAATAACTGTTTAGTTAAGCCCCAGACTTTTACCCTTACCAAATTAAACCCACCCCTCATATTATATTGATCATGTTTATAATGTTTGATGCCCTTATACCTCACAAAACTCATCCTCATACCTCGCCATAGCCCTTCCCTCCCCCCCACTTACAATTCATTTAGCTTAGCTTATGCATACATAATGTTGCTCATGCTGGGGTTCATCTACTTTAAATAATCTCTAATTCTCTATTTATGATGTAGATATTGTATCTTTTGATCTTTTCTAAGTTGTACTCTTTGTTTTTATACATGATCATGCTTCATAACTGTTCTTATGATTTCATCAACGTACTCTAGTTTATATGCATCCATAGTTAGTTCACAGATTGGATGCTTTTGAATTGCTCAGTAATTTTTTATTCTCTATTTATGATGTAGATGTATCTTTTTTTTTCTTAAGCTTGTCTAAGTTGTACTGTTTGTTTGTATACATGATGTAAACATACTTTAATTTATATGCATCCAA
The DNA here is from genome assembly GCA_948193065.1 of Aleurites moluccanus. Taxonomy (NCBI): domain Eukaryota; kingdom Viridiplantae; phylum Streptophyta; class Magnoliopsida; order Malpighiales; family Euphorbiaceae; genus Aleurites; species Aleurites moluccanus. Next base: position 2,466 of record CANXYC010696752.1, read on the forward strand.
AGTTAGCTCCTAGAATTGGTTGTTTCTAAATTGCTAAATTAATTTTGATCACAACTTAGTTCATCTATTTTTTATTTTATTTTTTTTTTGCTTCAAAGTTGTTCATGAAATTTTATTCATATTTTTTTCTTCGTGATTGAGATGCTTGTTGATTAAATTATTCCCTATAATCTAATAAATAATACATTTGGTGCAGTATCTTTTGGACGAAATAGCTAGAAGTTGTCTTGAAATTGCAATGGACAAGAGTGGATGTTGTGTACTACAAAAATCTGTAACTCAAGCCACTGGGAAACTTAAAGAGCGATTTGTTGCTGAAATAACAAATAATGCATTAGTTTTGTCTGAGCATCCATATGGGTTAATCCTAAATCCTATCTTCATCGTCATTATTATTCTTATTATTATATCTATTAATCAATTTTCTATTAAATTGATTGAAAATATGGAAGCAATTTATAGGACCCTACAAATGTTTCAAATAACATATTACCTTTCTGGTTTTAGGAACTATGTTGTGCAATATGTACTTGAAATGAAAATACCCCATGCTGAAGCCAATATTCTGGAGCGGCTTCGAGGGAATTATGTCACTCTCTCCATGAACAAATATGGAAGCAATGTGGTGGAGAAATGTTTGAAGGAGTGTAATGAGAAGAATGCCTCAAGAATAATTGAGGAGCTTATGCATAGTCCGGACTTTTTGGATGTGCTTCAGGATCCTTTTGGTAACTATGTTGTTCAATCAGCTTTGCTAGTATCTAAGGTATGAATTTTTATTAATAAGATCCTTTCGATAAATTTTTATTGATAAGATCCTTTCGATAATCATATATGTGAACAATTCTTGTCAATCAAATTGGTTATTCTAGTCATCATTAAGCTTTCTCTAATTAAATTGTTATATATAAATACTTCAAATCATATACAAAAAGTTTAATTTATTTTCATTGTTATGGCAAATCTACAGGGAGATCTCCATCATACTCTTGTGAGTTTGATCAATATCTATTATCCATATCTGCATAGCCATCTTCATGGGAAAAAGGTGCTCGCTCGAACTCGAGGAAACAGGAACCATATATGAACATGTAGACTACAACTTGTTATGTGTTTGTCTCATATTGCATTACCCTCCATTACGTTATAGTATTTTGTTGTTGATTGTCAGACTGTCAATCTATGTTGTTCTCTCCAAGAATTTTGGTATTAATTTGTGTTTGTAGTGTCATTTAAGTGTCCATTAAATGAGTGATTTAGCACAGATGTAATAAGAGTTGTGCTCCCAAATTGTGCTCTTGTGGTATTCCCACGGTTTTTTGTTATATACTATTATAATTGTGGATTTGATAATAGTATATTTAATGAATTTGCATGTTTAATTTTGTGGATGTTGATCCATTGAGCTTTCTTCATATTTATTTTGTGCCAATTATTTGCCTTGTTCAATATGCATTTTCTAATTGATATTGCGGTTTTTGGCAACCAGAATTTTCAATCATTGGTTTTCTTATGTCGCTAATCTCTTGCTGTCAAAATCTCCAAATGAAATATTCTCTCCAATCTGTCCCCAATATCTCGTTGTCATGTGGTGGTGCAAAGTTCAAGTTTTTCTGTCCATTTTAGCGACACTAATCCATTTATTAATACAACGATCGCCATTCTATCACCATTTTTTTAAAATATTTATTTTTCAACTATTATTGTAAATTATCGCTAATTAGCGACAGATTTTTTATCAGTCGCTAATTTGTAGATTTTTTATAATTTCCCTAATGTTTTTCACTTGTAGAGACTTTTACTCCAAATAAACAACTTATTGTGATATTTTGAAAAGTTTTTCTTACATAAATCCAAAAGTTAGTACGAGGATGCATGGTTTCTATTGCTTTATTGCCTGTCACAAAAATTCCCACTGCCCTAGGAAATGTTAGTTACTTTAATGGTACAAGGCTCATTACCACCATAGTGCCATTGATTAGATAATGGCATAGATCTCAAAACAAAACACAAAAATAGCAAGAATGACAATGCAATTTGCCACCCTAATGTAGCAGGTGAAACTTCAGTACTTTCCAACATCAATGCAAGGATTAAAAATCTATTGACTAAACTATATATAGATAACAACATTGGCATCCGGCATAACAGACTTTAGTCTGAATCTGATGAGTCATGACTTTCACTTTGCCTCACGCTCCTCCTAATTTTTGTGCTAGACTTTGATGTACTTAAAGATGATTCACCCTCAAAAGAGATTACTTGAGCTTTAGCCAACCTCTCTTCTAATTCCTCTGTGCTGAACTCATCTGTCCCACCAAGCTCATCAAATCCCACCTGAATACATTAGAAAGGACACTGCAGCATTCAAACAGCGACAGAAAAAAAGTAAATTCAGAGAATACATCCATTCATAAAACATACCACATAATCATCCACTTTGGCATTCTTTACAAGGGCAAGTGTTGGAAGAACTACAATCTTGAGTCTCTCAGCCAAAAATGGACTTTTCTCGGCATGAATTTTCACAAAACGTGTCTCTATGTGTTGCTTTGCCAATATACTCAAGTGCTTGTCCATCACCTGCAATCGAACTGTAAACACGGATTGCATCTACTAAATTGACTTCATTGCATTTAATAGTGATACAAACACCTTTTTTTAAAGTATAAATTTCATTGCGTTTTCAAATAAGATGCTTCTATTGTTCCTGAAGGCAGGGACACTACAAAAGTCAGAAATTAGAACTTCAGATTATTCCATGTTCAACGATGGTTAAGGTTAGGCTGGAAGGATTTTATAAGAGAGGGTTAGTTACCTTCATTTTGTAACTCGAAAAGAATTATGGAACAAATTTAGAAAATAAAGAAAAAAAAAAAAAAGGATTCCAGCATCTCAAGAGGCAGGTGTTGGATAAATGTCCGAGTGGCTTACTGCCCTCCAAGATTTTTTTTAAAGAAAAAGGCAGGAACTATTTCCATAGTGACAATTGTTTTGTCCATAGCTTCACTGTGAAATATCCCAACTAGAGAAGATGCAGCAAAAGAAAGAGGGGAAGGGGAGGGAATCCCAACAACTTTCCGCTCTAATTATTAGTGCAATGCTTTTGGCTGTAGGTGTCTCCAATTACCCTCTTCTTGGCTTCTTTTCCTTCCTCAAAAGGGCATCATTTCATATCAAATTGAATTCTCTTGTAGGGCACTAGAGCTCTAAGGATAGGATCCAAGGCAGGCTAAAGAGAGGATGATTCTTGGGAGGAGGAAGAAAAAGGTCGAAGTCTTGAGATAATATCTTTTGAAAATGAGCATAGAATATGTGAAGAAGCCATCAGAAATGCTACCATTTTTAGAATGCAGGTAGGCTCTAGTTACACCTTGGTCTCAGTTACAGCAATTCAGGAAAATCATATTTTCAATTTTCTTTATTGTTAAAAAAAAAAAAAAAAAGATATAGGCAGAAAGATACAAATTTCTTCATTCTCAATTTATCACCTTTTTTTTTCTTTTAGTTATATCTATGAATAACTTCATCCACTCGATATAGTCACAATAATTGAGACATAAGCAAGCAAAATTGTCAATTTGAGAAATTATTAGGTAGAATAAGAGCATACTCCTCCTACTCATATAAAAGTGAATCCACATGGTTGCCCCCTCTTTAATCACATTTTATATAAGTAAGAAAAGCATATTCCCATCCTACCTTATAATTTCACTGTCAATTTACGTGGCATTCATATTATTTTTGAATAGTCAATGTGCACAATCTGTTTACATTTCAAGAACTTAATGAATGATTGTTAAATGTAACTGAACATAATGGAATACAATCAAACAAAAAATACTATAAAACAATAAATTAAAAATCTATTCCTCTACCCGCTATGATCTACTCAACATGCTGTCAGGATATGTTTGGTAGGCCGTAATCAAATGCAATCAAATGCATTTCTAATATAATATTTACACAAGAACTGTATTTGATTACATTGCATTATGAGCTAACAAACATATCCTTAGTGAATATTTCTCAAATTAAGTTGAAAAGAAATGCAATTTAGCAATGAATACGAAATTTCTTCCATATTTCCACGGAACAAAAATAAGATGATAAACATTAATTTTTTTAAAAATATATATAATATTTGTGGTGATGATAATTTACCTTGCAGGGCCAATTCTCGCGATAGAAATGGCAAACGACGCGGTCGCTGGCTTTAACAATGGAGAAGAAGTCTTTCTCCGAGTGGATCTCAGAGTAGTCGCCATGGCCGAGAGAGATCCAACGGCTACGCTTCTCCGCCATTTTCTTCATCTGTTGAAGCCGTCTCTCTCTCAGCGCTTCCAGATCGTCGTCATCAAGGCGATCTAATGTAGCGATCTCTTCATCCAGTTTGTCCTCAACAGCCTTCGCTACTGTAAGTACTTGCTTCTCTATAATCTGCCAAAATTAAGATTGAATTTAAGAAATTTGAACGATAAAATTAAGAAATTGAGAGAGAAAGCTGTAGATACCTCTTGAACTTTGGAGTTTTCCATGGTTGGAATTGGGAAAACTTTTACCCTCCTAGTCTTAGCAGTTCAAATTTTAAAAGGAAATTAAAATGCAGAGAGAATCTCTAGTTGAGTGGGAGAAGAGGGCGATGTTGTGAACGACGTCGTTTTTGCGTTGTGGACGGTAACAATAGAACCAATAATTCGCAAACACCCCACTACTACTCTGCCAGGGTGTTCCATAAATAGCAACGCTAACAATACTCATTTTAAATAATCTTTAGATGTAAAAGTAAATATAATATTTTTTTTAACTCTATATTAATTACTAAAAAAAAATTATAAGTATTTTAATGTGATGTTATTTCATTAGAGATGTATATTTGGATTATTTATATATACAATGAGTATTTTATAGAAAATAACATTGTTATATATAAAAATTATTTATTTGTAAAGTTTTCTTTCAAAAATTGTTTATAATATTAAAACTCTTAATCTATTTTAATTTGAAAAAATATAAAATAAAACCACGTTAAAATATTTATAAGCAAAAAAAATAGTCATTAATGTAAAGTTAAAAAAAAAATACTATATTTACTTTCATCTTAACAAAATGAGAAAAATGGTATTTATTCATTAATAAAAGGAGAAAAATAATAATATTATATTTACTTTTATCTATTATAGTAAGTTAAAATTTTCCTTAAAAATTTTATCTAGGGACTAAAGGGAGTGTTACTATCATTCTTCTTTGACAAATGCTTTTTTTTTTTTTTAAATGAATTAATTTTTATTTTTTAATAATAAGATGATATTATAAATCAATTTTTATATTTCGAACCCAACTTTCAAATACAAGGTATTAAGAATAATGAATTCTAAGTACAAACTAATCCGAATATAAAAGTATATTTACAGCTGAAATTTTAAAAATTCAAATGAATTAATTTCAAACACTATGTAAAATGATATGATCAGAAAGCAATATGATAAATTTAAAATAATAAATTAGAAAGCAACAATGTATTACTATATAAAAATTAAGCAAAATTTTGTATAAAAAAAATATGATATTTGTGGTACTATTAGAAGGCTTTCTTAATCGTACATACGTACCATGTATGTTGTAGATATCTTATAATTGTATGCATGTATCAGTACAAAAATCTAACAGCATATGTACAAGCCAATGAAAGACATAATAGTTGTATATTTGTAAAATTAGAGGTCTTATAGTTGTATAATTATTTGCACTAAAACCTTTTAATTATTTTAAGCAGTACTCTAATAGCTCTGATTAAAAGATAAAATTTTGATAAATACTGTTCATTATATCCTCCTATGACGGTCTCAAGATATATAGAAGTTTAAGACCATCTAAATTTATAAAACCCTAATCACATAATTTACAAAAAATAATAGAGTCTCCTCTATAATATTAAAGTAATCTCCAGATAATTATTATCAATCAAAATCTTTTTTTTTATTAACTAATGACTATTATTTGATATTTCCTACATGAAAATCATATTATGTAATCATAAGTATTGTACCCTAATTTGCTAAATATTTAATGATATGATATGATAAAACTATCCGATCGATGTGGCAGTGGATAAGTATTATCAGTATTGTACACAATGAATACTTTTTAGTGTGACCCTTGTTAAGAAAAAGCTAATGTCCTAACCATAAGTTATAATCAACCTTATGTATTTCACAAGTTATTTCATGAGGACTTGTATCTGTTATGTTTATGTTTATTTGGCTACTGAGCCAATGACATATGTAACTCAAATTAATATTATTTATTTTATTGATTGATTACGTAACCCTGTACATAATAATATGTTTACGACTCACTGAATATGTTTATACTCATTATGTGATTATTTATTATTTTTCAGAAAAAAGAAAATAGAAGTTGTTTCCAAGTTACTTTCTCCTCCGTACTTAGGACACTGAGAACTTCAATGTAATTAATGTTTATAAAGTCATATGTATAAACTCTTTGTCATGACCCGATTTTCCGAATCGTGACGGTCCTAGGGCTTGAGAGATGCCAATGACGACCGGCACCTGTAGAACTCAGTATCACATGCATATTCTATAAACCACAATATAATGTTCATTTTAGTTAATTACCATCCATTCTGTTATTCTATAATTCATTTTGTAAATTTCTGCAATTGGCTGTAACCATTAAAATATCATATCATACATCATCATATAGCTCAAAATATCATCATCAATATATACATCTGTTCATTTCCTTGCTCACCTATACCTACCCCATGGAGCAGCTAGATAATGAACACCAAAATTAATAATATACAGTATCATAAAATATACATCAAATAACAGTTTGCAGATATCCCGGGATGACAGATGACAAAAATCTGCACTCTACTTCTCTCCTGAAATGGGTAAACAATTAAAAGGGTGAGTATAGATGATACACAGTGAATCTATATGCATCCACAATAAAACAGTAGATAGTAATAAAGCAATAATGTCAATAGGACAGATAACAGTGTGCATAACCAATATCGGGTTACAGTAAAGCCAAGGAATAAACATAGGCTCAGTATCATATGAAAAGACAGATAAAGGGATGGACTGTATGAAAAGAAATCATACAATCTCCAGTAATTCGTATGGACCATATAGGTCTCCAGTAACATATCAGTATCAGTAAGCATAAGACTGATCAAACCCTGTGGCCAGGACCATAACCCCTCTTAGCTAGGGTATCAGTAATACAATATGCACATCGCCGATAGTATTTTCCCACTACCCTGTCGGATCGGTAGCTCTGTCAAGCCACATAAGGGTCAATATAACAAAGGATACCATTATGCAACAATAGCATCCATCAATCAATCAGTCTAATATCAGTCAATTCAATAATCAATAAGAGCAATGACAATGCTATAGATAACATACAATCAATGATAAAGGATTTAGCAATTAAAAAAGACATATAACAAAAATTGGTTCAGTGGCAAAAAACGGTAGATCAATTAGCATGCCAACTTCGCTGGTGACAATGACATTCCAATGGTAGGCCTATGGAATACAAACCAATAGACCAAAGATAAATGAACTAGGCATTTCATCAAACACATGGTGAGCATACAATGACAAGCCAATAGGTTAGGTTTAAGTGCAAACTTGACTTACCCAATTCAATCAACACAAAGTCACATTGTCAACAAAGATATAGGTATCAAAGAAACACAATTAAACAACATCAAAATGGGATCAAATGGCATGAGAAAATCAAGCAAAAAACAAGCAAAATCAAAAGGATAAATAGTGCAAAGGGTTTCGGCCCAACATGGGATTTTACCATAGGTTTCCAATCAACAATTCAATCTTTTATGCATATTTTAGGATGCAATATAGACTCACCTAATGCTTCAAATAGCCTTGGAAACAAGTTCTCCACCAAAATTTCCCAAATGCACCAATTGGGTCACTTTGATCCAAACTTCAATTCTACATCATTTAATCCATCAATTAGTTGCCTAATCACATCTAATTGACTAATTATAACATCAATTAACATAAATTAACACTAAATCATCAAATTATTTCTTACAACTTCAATCTAAATAGACAAATTAGGAATTTCTAACAAAAAGCATCAATTGATGCAATTAACCACCAAACCCATTCGATTCAACCTAAATAACATCTAAATAAACCATTAAACCAAACAAATAAACTTCTTACCTCAAATGGGCAAAGTGGTCGAATGCTTCCCCTTCTAAAATTTTGAATTTCTTTGCTCCTTTCTACAAATTGAAGATGAAGATGAAAATGAAGAGAGCTAAGTTGATTTGCTAATTTTCTTCCAATTTTCCTAAATTTTTTTAATGAAATGATGAAGAAAATGGAAGGAGAAAGCAAGAAAGGTGGGTCGACCACTCTTAATGGAAGAAGAAGAAGAAGATGATAAAAATGGCTAAGTGTTGGAATAAATAGAAAAATCATATGGCACAATTACAACTTAATCCCCAAACTTTTCTTAGTTACATTTTTAATCCAAAATTTTTTGTAATTTATTCTGTCAATTCTGTTAAGATTTAAATATCAGAGCGGGGAGTAAATAAGCTTATTTTAATTTATACTTATTTATAAAAATAGTTTCAGAGTCATTTTGTAACATTGACCGACTAATTTTCACTATTCACCTTAAACTTTCATTTATTTACAATTATGTCATTGGTTACTTTTTCAGTGTTTCTAAATGATTTTCACTTCTTTCTTTTTACCAAAATTACACATAAATTATGGTGATCTTTTATCTCCAAGTGAACTTCAAAAATTTTTCTGTTAACCGGACAACTTATTTCTCGGTAGTATTCCTGACATCGCTGAATTTTGGAAAAGTATCAAGTTTGCTTTCTAACTGTATTCAAAAATTATTTCTCATCATTTCAAGACTAATTAACCACATACTGATAATTAATTCATGCATGTGAGTTATGAATTTATAGGGTATTACACTCTTAGAGCTCCGTGGGGTATAATTCGATATCTAACAATTGTATGTATATATTGTATGATAACTGACATATGAGATATCACTAAAAATTAATTAGTGACCTAATGCACTATGAGATATATATGATAATTGGTATTGAAAATTGTAACAATAATGATAGGGTTAAATGTGAATAAGTTAGTGAAACATGACATAAAAGAAAATATAAAAGTGATATGTGTATCTTTTGATATTTATGGAGTTTATGTTATAAGGATTGTGACATATTGAGAGTGTTTTCTATATAGGTTGAGAACTTTGGGAAATTATTAAAATGTTGAGTTGAGTATTATTCATGTTAGGAATTACTATAAAAATTCAAAGGAGATTGTCAAAATTTCTGCAAGATTATTAATTATTAAAAGAATTTGAACGTTAATGAATAGTTTTAAATTTGAATGATTAATAATTGACATACTAAAGGGTTTTACGAGTTTTTGATGATTTTAAATTTACTCATGCTCTAAAACCGTCAACGTGACAGTAATAAAACATGAATCTTACAATTATAAATTATTTTAAATAACTTTCAAAAAAAGGTATATTACATAAATAATTTGATTTTATCCTTCTACAAAATTATTATAATAATATAAATTGAATTTAAATTCTCTTATATTTAATAAAAAAATATATTTTTATAAAATCCTACGTAAAATTATAAAATATAGATATTTTGCATATTATTAACTTTATAAAATCTTAAATTAATCAAAAAATGCTTTTGAAAAAAAAAATACTTTTGAAAAATGATAAATAACAGACAACAATTATTTTATATAAATAATAAATTTAGAAAAATGAGTGATATTTTATAAATTTATGAATTTACAAAATAATACACTACAAACTCTAATATTTTATAATTTTTTTAACAATGATTAATAATTTGTAAATCGTACTATTTATAAAATAATATATTACAAACCTCAATATTTTGTAAAAAATTGAAAAATTTTGTAAAAATGGTCATATTTTATAATAGTATAATTTATAAAATTTTACACCAATATCTTGTAAAAAATAGACAAATTTTGTAAATAGGGTCATATTTTGTAAATCATATAATTTACAAAATTTTACACTACAAACCCCATTATTTTATAAAAAAATGAAAATTTTTGTAAAAAATGGTTGATATTTTATAAATCGTATAATTTACAAAATTTTACACTACAAACCCTAATATTTTATCAAAAAAATATAAAATTTTTATAAAAATGGATAATATTTTTTAAATCATACAATTTATAAAATTTTACATTAAAAACTCTAATATTTTATAAAAAAGTGCAAAATTTTGTAAATATGGGTGATATTTTATAAATTGTATTATTTATAAAACATTACACTACAAACCCCAATATTTTATAAAAAAGTGTAAAATTTTATAAAAATGACTGATATTTTATAAATCGTACGATTTATAAAATATTATATTATAAATTCCAATATTTTATAAAAAAGTACAAATTTTTATAAAAATAGCTGATATTTTGTAAATCGTACTATTTATAAAATTTTATATTACAAACCCTAATATTTTATAAAAAAGTGCAAAATTATATAAAAATTGGTGATATTTTTTAAATCTTATAATTTATAAAATTTTACATTACAAACCCCAATATTTTATAAAAAAGTATAAAATTTTATAAAAATTATTTATATTTTATAAATTATACAATTTATAAAATATTACACTACAAACTCTAATATTTTATAAAAAAATATAATTTTTTTTTTAAAAAATGATTTATATTTTGTAAATTATACGATTTATGAAAGGGTTAAATACTATTTTCCCTTTATAAAATGACCTAATACACCAACTCCTCCTGATAAATGTTACATTATACTATTAGACTTTTCCATCTAATTTTGTCATTAATCAATCGTTAATCAACCTATAATAGTAATAAAAAGACAGAAATGTCATTGTTTTTTATTTTTAATTAACTACATTTTAGTTTTGACTTTTAAAAATATTTTTTAGGGTTAAAAAAATACAGTTTCATATTTTTTGATAAATTTATAAATAAAAATATATAAAAATATTTTTATTTTATTTTTTTTAAAAAATTTTGAAAATAAAAAATAACAAATAAAAAAAAAATATTTTTAATTTTTTTTTTAATTTTTATTTTTAAATTTGTCTAAAATATGAAATTAAATTTTTTATTTGTATTAAAAAATTTAAAAAGAAATAATTTAATTTCTTCTTAAATTATTTTTTAAAATAAAAAATAAAAAATATTTTTAAAAAATATTTTTATTTATTTTTTATTTTAAAATTTACCAAAAAAAATATGAAAATAAATTTTTTAATCCTAAAATATATTTTTTAAACAAAAATAAAATGTAATTAATTAAAAATAAACGACAATGATATTTTTATCTTTTTATTATCCTTATAAAGTTGACTATCAATTGACTAATGAGAAAATTAAATGGAAGAGTTTAATAATATATTGTGATATTTATCTGAAAGATTAATATATTTTTAAAAAATAAAAAAATTTAATGTATTGAATCATTTTATAAAAAAAAAAACAATTAATCATTTATAAAATAATATCCTACAAACCTCAATATATTATAAAAAAAAATTACAAATTTCTATAAGAATGACTCACCCAAATTATATTCTGTCATCCATGAAAGTTTTGAAGAATTCATGCAGTTTTTAAAGAAGATTTGTGAGGAGAGATAAGAAAAGAAATGAAAAAAAAAATGAAGATTAAATGGAAAAAAAAAAAATTTAAAAAACAAAAGACACAAATCGAATCTTCTCTTTTGTCTCATCACAAATCCAAGGTGTAAACCTAGGGCTGAATATGAATATAAATTTGAATCTTTAGATGCTTGGAACAGTAGTGATGCTTTTATTGCATCAAATCAAGATTGATAGATTTTATTGATTGGAATAATTTTATTTATGTTTTCTCATATTTTGTAAATTATTTTATATTTACTTTAAATAATTTTACTTATTTTTATTTTCTCAAAATCCTATTATTATTAATATAATAATAATAATAATAATAATAATAATAAAGAAGAAAATGATGATTCCTAAGGAATGCAAATGCAAGTGGTAATTGAGTTGACTGTTGACAGTGAATAGCAGAACGTGTTCGCGCGACGTCCATTGCTCTTCTATTCTGTTTTGTCTTTTTTCACAAAAATAGAAGCAGAGTAAAGAAAGAAAGAGACTGTAAAGTAAGTTTCTTTTCAATGGCAGCTTTTGCCTCTTTTCTCTCCTCTTCTTTTCCTCCTCCTCATCCTCCGCTCCTCCGCTCCTCCCCCCACCATCCTAGTAACCTTCCTTTTCTCTCTCTTTCGTTTCCTTTTTCTCCTCTTACTACATCCAATATCACCTCAAACCCTAGAAAAATCCGGACCCTGATTATCGCTTCCTCCAATTCCGCCTCCTCTTTCGACGAGTCCATCTCTAATCGAAAGTCCGGTTCTACTGATAAAGTTGGTGTCTATATATCCGATTTTTTGTATTTTTGAATTGAATCGATTTGTTTATAGTTTGTGGATGATTTTGGAGAGTTTAGTCAAATTTTCAATTGGTTTTACTTAGAGGAAATCTGAATTCTTGTGACTTTCCGCTGGCATTGCTTGAATTGATTGCTTATTATGTATTTTTTTAACTAATTAAACTAATAGACTGTGAAAATAGTCAGAGGATACCTGATGAATCTTTGTTGTCTTTACTAGGTATTTTAGTTGCGGTTGCTATGAATTGATAGAGCTGAATGATTCTATCTGAAGTGATATTTAAAGATATGGAATTCCACTATAGATATTAGCAAAATTATTAGGCGAATATCTGCTTCATGGTATAATCCTTAGGATTCAATATGGAAATGGATCTCCAGTTGGGTTTTCATTTTCATTGCTTGCACATGAAACCTAGTTGAAGATTGGCCCATGTACCTTCCCCTTCTTGTCAGTGATTGGTACTGGTAGTTACATGGGAAGACATAATGAACAAGTAGGAAAACTAATTTGGATGTTGCATTTTACAATTGCCCAATGTTGTTGTTAATTGTTTTTTATCATATTGATTCCCAGTGTTCATTCTTTCAGAAATCAGTTCTTTCAGATTTGATACAAGAGATAGAACCATTGGATGTGAGCCTCATCCAGAGAGATGTTCCACCTACTACTTTGGATGCTATGAAGAGAACCATCTCTGGCATGTTGGGCTTACTACCATCTGATCGGTTTAAAGTTTTAATTGAGGCTTTCTGGGAACCTCTCTCCAAATTGTTGGTCTCCTCGATGATAACTGGGTATGGTTTTTTGTTTAATTGTTGCCTTTTCTTATTCTGTGGCCCTAAAAGTCAGAAGGCTTTATATCATGTTGGTAATTGTTTTGTGCCATTTGCTGCCCTTGAGATTTAGCTCATAGGATAATGGGGCTCCTTGCAATTTTAATAGGCCTTATTTTCAGATCTTATCCAATCTACAGCAGAAAAATATTATGCCATTGTTACTTGGATCATGAGTTGCTAATTGCTTGATGTACTAGATAACATTTTCAGTTGCCTTCTTTAATAATATTTTATTAATTGTGTTTTAGTATGATGTTGTGTATTTATGAATTGTGTTTCTGTTTGAATTGTAGGTATACATTGAAGAATGCTGAGTATAGGCTTTGCCTTGAAAAAAACATTGATGTCCATGAAGGAAATATTGAAAACCAAGTACTAGAAAACTCTAAACCTGATTTGCTAGGGTCAGAGGTAGACTGTGAGAAAGTGAAGCAATATTATGGAAAAAATGCTAAATTTGAACAGATAACTGAAGATCCATCTGATAATATCTATATTGAAGGCCTTGATGAAATGTCCCCTGAAGCTCGACAATACATTCTTCAATTGCAGTCTTGTTTATCTTCTGTGAAAAAGGTATGTATTCTGGGAATGAACTTTGGTCAATGAACTAGTCAGAGTCATGGTTTTTCAAGTTTCATATTATAATTTGCTTAAACTAGGATATCCTTAATGAATGACCTGTATGCATAGCATGGTTGGAACTAGTACAGCCTCCACTGATATAAGAGAAAGCCTGAAACAATTATATTGTCTTTATTTGGTTTGAGGATGTGACTCTACGGTGCAAAGGGCGGGTTGCATAGGACTCTTTTAAGTGTTGAGTGGAAAGGTTTAGTTGGTGAGTGGGGAGAGGAATATTGTGGATTAGTGACGGAGAATAGGAAGACAAGAAACTTCAAATTCAATGACGCAAGCTTAGAGTTATGGCCTAGATATAATATGGGCTTTATTGGACAAATTGTAGAGTAATTCCAGTCCTTTTAGAGTTATAATTGTCGATATATTTATATAAACCACTAGTCTCATCCTAGTAGGATCTAGGACTTACTCCTATCAATAAAGTGTTACACTTTTCTAGGGTTAGAATTCCATCACAGAACTTAAAATTTGCTAAAAATTTATTGATTGAAATCTGAAAATAGCATTGCAAGCAAAGGTGTTTAGAGACTTGAAAGTGTAACCCTAAATCTTTACTTGGCCTCCTATTCCATATGATATATGGACAGACTTCTTTAGTTTACTTAATTTTTACTAGGATTAATAATATTATTTAAATGATTTCTTATTTATATATTGTCTAGGAGAAATCTAAATAAAAGTAACATTAAAACTTATAAGCTAGCATCCAAAATTGACAAATTACAGAATGGCCCTGCTGATTCCTGAGTTTTGAACCAGTTATTAATCCAATTTCCACTTGGAATATCCCATATCATCATCCCATCAAATCAAAGCTTGAGGTCAATAAATTGTCCCTCACTCATTCCTTCTATAGACTTTAAACTGATTTCTATCACTAACATTATAAGTTGACAAATTGCTAATGTCTCAACTAGTACCAAATCATATGGTTTAATGTTAGTTTAACGTTATCTACAATTGAACAACTTTTTTTCCAAATTTAGATTAGAAGCTTACAACCAAAGATTAGATTTTACTATGCAAATTTTTTTATGAGAAACTGTTAGAGGTGAATGACTTCATACTTGCACATTCCTCTTATAGACTTTAAACTGATTTCTATCACTAACATCATAAATTTGACAAAATGCTTGTGTCTCAACTTGTTCCAAATCATGTTGTTTAATGTTAGTTTAACTCTATCTACAATTGAACAATTTTTCCAAATTTGGATTAGAAGCTTACAACCAAAGATCTGCTATTATTAGTTTTTAGTTTTTACTATGCATTTTTTTTTATGATAAACTGTTAGAGGCGAATAACTTCATACTTGCACATTGGGGAGCCTTTCTCGTTATTTATATATATATATATATATATATATATATATATATATATATATATATATATATATCATATTAGACTCGTGCAATTAATGAAAATCGTACATATCAGACTATGGCTTACTGAGATGGTGCTGCTGCTGCTGCTTTGCTTGTTTAAATGTCTTTCCTGGCTCTTTACTTTAGAATTTGAATGTTCCCACAACTTTTTTTCCCCCTTCTGTTCTCAATAGCCTATTTATTATGGTCAAGATGCATTCTCATAGTTTTTTCCTTGTATTTTTGGTTTATTAAAGGAACTCCATGAAGTCAAGGGGAAAAGTGCTGCTCTTCAAATGCAACAGTTTGTTGGCGAGGAAAAGAATGATTTACTAGACTATTTAAGATCGCTACAACTGGAAAAGGTTCTGTTTAATCTCTAACTCACGCTACTTAAGATTTTCTGTTTGTGTTTTGCAAATGCTTTTTAAGTTATCAAACTTTTGCCTGTAATGATTTGCTACTAACAGATGCAGTTGTTACAGCTTTATTTCAAGTTGGTGATTACAGTCTCTTAATGCTAACAGTCATAACTTTCTGCTCTCAAAATTTTTTAATATAATTGCAAAAGCCTACTGATTACTTGACATGCGAGATGGATGATATCATGCGATGACACTTTTTACTTGCAGAGTTTTCTTGAATTTTCCTGTTATCACGAGGACAAGCCAAAAGGGTTTAAACAGTCACATTGTCACAATGGGAAGTTTACTATGAAAACTATTTCTATTTGTTTTTTTTTTTTTAACATTTGGTAAAGCCTGTTGACCACAATTTCACTTCATGCCAATCTTGATGGCCATGAAAACTCTTCTGCTTCCAATAATCTGTTAAAATTAATTGCAACAGTTTTGCATGCTAATGCTACAAAATTGAGGCTAATTTATGTTGGTGTTGTATAGGGACGAGATATGGCTTTTGGTTTAACTGTTGGCCCTGCTTAATGCAACTTATCAGGTTATAACATGTTCTTATACATGTGTTTCAGCTTTTTGACCTGATTTGATTAGTTTCTTACTTATCCAAGAGGCAATGGTACACGAATTTTTTTTTCTTCATATTTTAGCCTTTATAGCATGGCCATTCTATTTCTATGGACTTGATTTTCGTACTGTTTTGACCAAGCCCTTCCTCTCTGTCTCACATTTATGTTACCAGTTTAAGATGTGGGCTTTTGGCATTATTTGTAACTAATGCAATTGTAAACTGAACAGGTAGCTGAGTTATCAGAGCCTACCTCCCCTGAAATGAAAGAAGTTATTAACTCTGTAGTCCATGGTCTCCTTGCAACTCTTTCTCCAAAGATTCATTCGAAGGCTCCGCTCCAGTCAGAGAACAACTCATCGACTGTGATACAAAATAGTGGGAGTGAAGATTGTGCTGAACTTGTTGAAAATACCTCGCTTCAGTTCCAACCTCTCATTTCCTTGACAAGGGACTATCTCGCACGACTACTCTTTTGGTTAGCCCTCATCATCTCACCTTTTTTTTGCAGTGTTTTTATCCCCTTCTTTTCCCATGTTAACTTTTCCAAATTGGAAATTTCATCTCAGCAGAAAACTGATGTTGATTCGGATCATATTACCTTCAAACTGAAATTTCTTTGCATTTTTTGGGAGGAATATATTTGAATGTCTTAAGCTTAATATTTTATATAAGAACAGGAAAACATGTTTCTCTTTGTAATTATTCTATAAAATCCATTGGTTAATGATTTATTCTATGGTAACCGACTTCATTTTAGCCTACAATTAAGAGCTCAAATCTTTCCTCTGAGATAATTAAAAAAATTAATGTGTTTCATGTAAGGATGGAGGAGATGATTGACTTGCTTGGATTATGGAGAGCTTTAATCGTTTTTGCCTCTACCTCTTAGGCATTGAAGTATTGAATCAGGCAGTTAATTAAAAAAAAATATCAGGATAGGATCAGCAAATTATGCATCCAGTGGCAGTCATAAAAGTCTATTGCATGCGATAAAGTTTTAAATAGCTTTTTATGTACAAATACTTTTACCTTTTTTTTATTCTTGTCCTTGTTCTTTAAGGTGTATGCTTCTGGGACACCGCCTTCGAGGCCTTGAGTATAGGATGGAGCTGATGGAACTCCTGTCCTTGACAGGCAATGTGGAAAATAATGGCTGTGAAGATGAACAGATTGCATGAAGGCACACTACTTCAAATGCTTCCATCTGTACATAGAAGGATTTGTTGGTGTATAAAAAAATTGTTTTTCAATATGAAGAAGGTTGAATTAAGATGGCCAATTATGTTTTTGCGGAGGGATAGGTTATTTATGTGTAAAAGAATACTTATTCTATTTGTTATAAAAGTACTTAAATGTGATATTATTTGTGTAATTATTTTCATTAGAGAAAAAAAAAAAAGTGTGAATTGATATCGGTTAGTTCTTGTCAATTGAAGGATGATAATTAGCGAAGAAAGTCTAGTCTGTTCAGTCTGAGCTTGAGAAATATTAAATTGTATAAAGGTTTGTTCAATATGCAATTTTCTTTATAAATTGAGGGCCGGATATAATCTTATGGATGACAATGGGTGGGAATTCCCATTTCCTATGAGGATTTATCCCGAATGGGGTGGAAATTCCCAATGTCTCTCTTCATGGGGCGGAGATGAGGAATATTTCTTCTATGTTAGTGAGGACGGTGGGGATGGGGATTGTATTTCCTATCCCGCGGGTTTCCTGTACCAATCCTGGGGAGATTTAATATTATAATTATTTAATTATCTCTAATATTAAAATATATTACTTAGTTAACACACACACACATATAAACACATTCATTAGGATTTCTAATTTTTATCCTCAAAACTATAATATGTATTAGTATTTGTTTGTTTCATTATGTTAAAGAATAATAATTATTTTTTAACACATGTAAATTATTTATTTAAATATACATTGGATTCATGAATTGAATTTTTGAAAGCAAAGATATTTATGAAATTGTTGGACTTTCTTGAAAGCTTTTGCACTTATTGGATTAAATTTATTTAAATACTCGTGTTTTTATGTATGTAGAATTTTTAATGTTTTGTTAAATAACATTACATTTTTTAATATATTATGCGTATTTATATTTTATTCTGTTTGATTGATGTTTTGTGTGTGAATTTATTAATAATTTCTAAATAAATTTATCTTATTTTTAGTTATTATTTATGAATTTTATAACTATAGATAAATTTAATAATAGAAAATTAAAGTGGAGAATGGGATATCCAAATGGAGACGGAGATTAAATTATCTTTGTATGTAAGGTGTGGACATGATGATGATTCTTCATTAAGATAAGTAAATTGTCTTTGTATGTAAGGTGGGGACGGAATGGAGATTATCTGTTAAGACAAGAGGGGAGGCGATGGTGCCATCCCTATATAATCTGTGAACAAATCACAACTCAGGTGGTGGAGAAGGAAGGGAATAGGTCCTAGACATGTTAATGGCACTGAAATTTAATGAATCACTAAAATTTAATGAATCCTAGGCTTTAAATGGTCTTTTATTTTTCTCATTTATTCAATGATAGTACAAAAATACTTTCGGTAATGCTAACAATCTATGATGAAGGCTATGCAACTATTCACTAACATATATTTTTTTTGAACTTTTCTATATAATATTTCATTATCAAATGAAATCACAATATAAATCTGAGGTATAGCACAGTTCATATGCAGTACGACATTTTACTAATTCACAAACTTTCAATTGTCAAGTTCTGGCATTGATTGTTATAATAATTATGTCAAATGAATGAGGGAAAAATATAACTTAGATAAAAAGATTGTCTTGATTTACATGTACGAGTAAAATTTAGCATTATTGGAGTAGCGGTCCATTGTATGCGTCATAGCTTGTTAGAGATTTAAAACTTAATAATTTAATAAAAATAAAGTTATTTCTTTTCTCTCTAAAAAATTTGATGTAAAAAATAAAATGTAAGTTTATAACATTTGGAAAGGGAGATTTAGGGCAATTGACTCACATGGTTACTAAATTTTAGGCTAAATTTCGAGTTGTTCACTAATCATAAATATTTTTTTAATTTGATCACATATATTTTGAAATAATTTTATCCGATGGTTATTAGACATATTTTTTTATTGGATTGTATATATGACATAATAATTTTATATGACTTTACACATTACTTTATCACGTTGGATACTACGTCAGTTAAATTTTAGTAATTATATTGAAAAAATTTAAAAGTTTTATAACCATATTGAAAAAATACTAAAATTTATTAATTTTTGAAATCATATTTTTTGCATTTTCATTCTTTTAATTTTTTTTCCATTCCAAAATTTTCTTTTAATTTTTTATCAAAATATTTTTTAATTATTTCCACTAATATTTTTTAGTTATTTTTTATTTTTTATCAAATTATTCTTTAATTCTTTTAAGTGAAAATATTTATGTTCAGTGACTTTCCTATTAATATCATGTCATTCATTAATCGAACTATTATGTTTAATTAAGTATCATAGACCTCTAAATTTCATAATATTGAATATAATTAATATATAATAGACAACTCTTTCATTTAAAATGACAAGAAAATCAGAGAATAAAATTTTTTTATTTTATTTTAACTTTAATAATAATAATAATAATAATAATAATAATAATAATAAAATATTTCATTTAAAATTATTAGAATAAATTTATTGTTTGAATTTATAAAAATTAAATAAAATTTAAATTGGAAAAATATTTTCACTTAAAATAATTAAAAAATATTTTGATAAAAAATAAAAATAACTAAAAAAATATTAGTGAAAAATTAAAAGAATATTTTGAAATAAAAAAATAATCAAAAGAAAAAGACAAAAAAATATAAATGACATAAAAAAAAAATACTAAACTTTTATATTTTTCCAATATGGTCATTAAACTTTTTAATTTTTTCAATATAGCCATTAAACTTTTTAATTTTTTCAATATGGTCACTAAACTTTAGCTAACATGACATTTTGGCTTATGTGATAAGGTGATGTGTAAGGTTAGGTACACGTGACATCCACATATACAATTCGGCTAAAAATCCGTCTAATAACCATTAGATGAAACCATTTCGAAAGATCTGTGATCAAATTGAATTTTTTTTTTGGTTAGTGACCAATTCAAAACTTGCTCTAAAATTTAGTAACTATCTGAGTCAATTATCCAAAATTTAAAAATTAGAACTTTGTTGAATTCTATCATAAAAGTTTTAATTTTGATAATTTTATCACAAATTCCATCTCATGTAATATTGTTTTTATTTATTTATATTATCACGTTCAAAATTAAAATATCTTTTTTATATTAATTTTTTTAATGTATAAAAAGAAATAAATTCAAAGTTGTTCCATCATTTAGAACTTTGTTGAATTCTATCATAAAAGTTTTAATTTTGATAATTTTATGGGTTAATTGCAATTTTCCCTCTGTAGAATGACTCATTACACTAAGTTTCCTATGATTTTTTAAAAATACACTAATTCCCCTAATGTCATAATATACTACTAGACCCTTCCGTCCAATTTTGCTGTTAGTCAACCTTACAAGGGTAGTAAAAAGACCAAATGTCACATCCCAACTCCAGTGGTGCGACGGTCCTAGGACAAGGGTAGGCTTAAGGCCACCATAAACCCGTAGAACTCCCCATTCTGAATCTTACATACATTTATATCATACTATAACATATTATAAACCATTCAAACATAAATCATTTCTTTACTATATCATTCCATGAATAATATTCACTTGTTCCTTACTGATCGGAAGATGCATCTCTTATCACTAAGGTTAGATATCCTAAAAGATAACCGTTTGTACCTCAAAATATTATCATCCTCTAATTGACTAACCACGGAGCTCTAGAATATACTCCAATACATATTATATCACAATACCATTTATAATTATACAAAGTATCTCAAAAGAATAATTACAATAGAGCTTCTTCGAGAAAATAAGTCAAGAAGCTTGATCTTCTCTGCTAGCTCCCTCACAAGCTAAACTATCACCTGAAATCCATAGAAGAGGAGTGAGCCTTCAACTCAGTAAGATATGAACATGTAATAGAAAGGAATGCGTATACATACTTATATCAATGTGAAATTTAGGGAAAACATTTATTTCAAGGAAATAATCAAAGTCAAAATATAGTTAAGTTTCAAGAAATCAAAAGTGCCCACCACCAAATAGCACTATCAAATATCATGGCAGAACTACAGAATGATCGATAGCCATACTACCTCTTATAACAGAGCGCATCAGTAGATCTTGCTACCTTATCGCAAACGCATGCTTGGCCAGGCATACGCCTAGAGCTCCTGGTCCCCTCTAGGTGGAACACTGGTACATAACTCTACCAGCTGAGTTCCCAAAGTGCACAATGGACCAATGAATTTACTCTCATTGGGAAAAGC
>CANXYC010696840.1:0-28958 GCA_948193065.1 Aleurites moluccanus
ACATTGTTTGGGTTAGAAATTCATAGTTGTTAATTAAAAATTTTATTTAGTTTGTTTTTTATATTTTGTTTTTGATGTTATTGAGGTTAGAAATAAATAGATATTCATTAAATGTTTTATTTTAATCACTTGAGTTAATTCTTAAATGTTTTTCCTTTAAGAAAAAAAAAATACCATTTATATATTATTGGGTTGTTAGGGATTAGTTCCTGCTTTTCCATGCAATTACATAATCCTAGAAAAAAATAGTTGTTATTTTAATTTTCATTAGATGAAATTACTATAACTATATTTATTTTTAATGGATACTTTGATGGATATTTTTGTTTATTTTGTATCCTTTTATTTTATGGAATTTAAAAGACTTTTAATTTATATGAAATATATATGCAACATTGAAATAATTTCAAAAAATATCAATTTTAGCTATATGAAATTTGTTTAAAAAAAAAATAAAAATTGTTAGTAATTTGCTTTATTTAAAAAAAAAAAAAAAAAAAAAAACTATTGCAATTGTATATAGCAGTCCTATATAAAAATAATTACTTGCAACTTTTTTTTACTTCATGTCTTTTAGTTTATTTTTTTATATTATATTTATGTTCAAACTATATTTGCACTTTCTTTCTCTTCCTTTCTTTTAACATTTTCTTTTTCTTCGTTTTTCTTTTTCTTTCTTTTGAATGGCCTCTCTCACTTCCTCTTTATTTTTTATTTATTTTTAATTTTACTTTTTGTTGCAAATCTCTTTGAATCTGTTTTTTTTTTTTCCTTATATTTGATTTAAGTTTTATTGATGATTTTCAGTTTTAATTTGCTGGGTTTGTCATGGTTTTGGTAATTAACTAATTTTAATAAGTGTATAAATTATCCTAATTCCAGCCCCAAATTTAGAATTTAGAATTTAATCATTCCTCAAGGAATTTATAATTTAACCTTCTTTTTGCTATTGTATTTGCAAAACTGGATTTTTGGTTTGATTATCCAAATTTTAGCCCCGAAATTAAATAATTCAAATTATAATTTACTGCAGAATTATTTTTCCAATAATTTATTTTGAAGAAAAGAGATAAATATATGAGCCCTTTATTAAAAAAAATTAAAATTAGTTTATTTTAAATTATGTAGTTTAGATTTGTTTGTAATTTAGTTGTTATTTTATTTTTAATTTTTTTTTTTTGTAGAGATTTTCCATTAGAATGGTACTAACTGTTTATATCAAGACTTATTCTCCTATGTTTGTAAAATTATATCTTCCAGCATAGTGAAGATGATTCTTATTCAGATTGAGTTGAGCCATATTCTGGATGCAATTTTACACCAACTAGGCTTTCTATCTCAGGTTTATGATTTTCATGGCGGTGAAGACAGTGTATATTGTTGCACTATATATTATCCGTACATTGAACAAAATGGAGATCGGTTTATTTCTTTCATGGCTGAATTTAGTCATACTTCTATGGATGAGGCAAAAAATAATGTTGTCCTTTCTGTGATTGACTATTTAAAAGTAATTTATGAGTTGGATATCTTAGACTTTAACCATAATGAAATGGTTATTCATAAAATGAATTGCGACTTTCTACAAAATTATCAAATAGTTGCTATGTAATGCTTATGTTTTAATTAAATATTATAGATTGTATAATATATTTTTAGTTGATGTATTATGGTCTTTTCTTACATTTTTTAAAATACTTTACGAAAAGTATAATGAATTTATGTATTTTTATATATTAATAATAAACCCGCTGCAACACGCGGATAATATCTATCTAGTTCAAATATAAATTCGATAAAACCTTCTTTAAGTCTCTTGTTTTGGGCCTTGGCCTCATATAAATTATTTTGGTCCAACTCTATATTATTCGGCCTGTACAATCTTAAGGGACATATGTCACTCTCTGTAGATGTTTAGAAACAATGGCATCATCAAATACTCAACAACAAATATACTTTTCTTCATAAAAGAATAGCGCAAAATGTATTTTTTAACTAATTCACTATTCAATATACTGTTACTTTGCAAAATGGAGAATGACTTAAACATTAAAGGGTTCTTCGCCGAAACTCTCTAATGTATCCAATTTTTTTCTATTTAGCAGTCACCTGAAGGCTTAGTTCTAACGGAAAATAATCAACACTTCATCTTGAATGATTAAAAATTAAATTCTTAATGGAACATCAATAATTTTAATTATAAATCTAATATTATATGACAGATGCTCGACTGTACATTACACTATTAATTGTATTCTATAGTAATGTTAATTTCTTACATTCTAAGCTCATATAAGAATCAAGCAATAGGAAAAATTCTTGCTAATAGTAATAAAGCATGGAACTTAAAAAAAAGTAACTTGGTAACTATTGCAAAGGACGCCCATGTGATAAACAAATTGTGTTATCAAGTGAAGTAAGTTAAACAAAAATTAAAAATTGAAGTACACTCCACACTCTAAAAGAAAAGTAATAGATGGTGGAATTTTTTCTAGAGTTTTGAGTGTGCCACTCTAAATTAAAGTGCAATTTTGAACTTTAATTACAAGGATAAAAGTACTCAATGCTATTAATAAAAGGAAAGAAAAACAATTGGTGCACCATTTAATTGCAATATACTCAAAAGGTGTTTAAAAAAATTTATCACTTTTATTAATTTTTATGAATATAATGATCACAAATAAAAGAGACTATTAAGAGAATAAATATATAATATCATAAAATATTAAATATAATAAAAATTAAAATGATTAGTATTATCACTTGAATTTCTCAAATGATAATTGAGACTGAATATTCAACATAAATATAATATGACCAATATAATAAATAAAAAATTATTAAAAATATAAATACACATAATATATATTAAAATTAGATAAAATTATAATTAAAATGGCTAGCACTAATTAATTAGGAAATTGATTCTCATCAATTATAACCACTTATTTTATAAGATTCTTGATCAATGTGGGACTCTGAATATAATCAAATCTTAATCAACAAAATAAACTAACACAATAAGATTTTTTTGATATTAAGAAAAATTATTGTTAAAAATATTAATGTTATTATGAAATTCTATATTTATGCTATACAATAAACAATCAATTAACTGAATCACTAGTTTAATAAAACTACATATTACCCTTTAAAAAAAATCATTAGCATTAAATATATTCTTATTGCTTCATTAAATATAGATTAATATAAAAAATATGAAGATTTAAGATTGAGCTGCTTGCTCTTCAAATCTAATTTTAGATTAGAGTAACAAAGGTCCAAAGAGGCTATAGCTCGACAATAACACTTTAAGTCTCATGATCAAAGATAAAATTCACATAAAGCACCTTAAGGCCAAAATTAAGTATAATATTCACATAAAACACCTTCGAACTTGAGCTCCTCCGAGTTCAAGCGCTTTGATAAAGACATCGAGCTTGATTCATTATCAGACAATAGCAGTATCTCGAGCAATTTTCAATTACCGAGCCTCAGAAAGATCATTCTACTCGAATACGAGCATATCGCTGAGTCTCGAATACTAGTAGCTTGTTGGGCTCTATCCTGACAAAAAGTTCAAACGAGTTTTTCACCCTAGAAAAATGTGAGTTATGTTAGAATGAGGAGATGAACACGACATATTAAAGACTTCACCCCTATACAAGTACATGCATAATGTCAAAGACTGACATAAAAAGTGCGACTTGTCCCAATAATTCAAACATCTATTCTCTATACTATTAGGACACTGCCACTTATCTGCCTATTCCCATATGTTGACCTAATTGAGATAAATGAAAAAATAATTGATTCATGCAAGTAAGTTTTCTGTCACTAAGAAATACATTCTCTCAATGTTGGTAAACTTCTTCCTTGAAAATTCTAAGAGATCAAGCCACTAACTTAGACATTAGAAAGGTCTTACTAAGTCCAGGCTTGACATTTTGATATTGATTTTCATTTTGTCGATTCAAGAAGCTGTATCAAGCCTATACATGAATAAAAAAGATCCATCATATTTCTCTGATCGTCTTTGGATCATATTTAGGATCATCAAATGACATCGTCTGTGAGAAACTCTAGTTCAATAATTGGATCTCTTTTGCACTATATTCTTTCTTTAAGGATGGTAATATCTACAACTTATTTATTTCTCATATCTTTTATAATTTTTCTCTCCTGGACCTCAAGAAAACTTATTTGTACAAAAATCCAATCAGATTCACTAGAAAATATCTCAAATATACCTAATAGACCCATCTTGCTCTAGCTAAGCACCACAAAGGGAAACTTCGGCCCCAAGAGATCATTGTCATGCTGATTTGAAACACCTTGAGCTTTGAGATTTTAAACTCATTCGTAGTTCTCAACCTAACTCTAGTTGACAATACTATTAACGCTTAACTCCTTACCAACGCAGTTGTTCAACTTAACAACACCTTTAAACACTATAAGCCCTAATTTGCTAGCAAACCTCTTATGCATATAATATGATTGTCGCACTTGAAGCTACACCTCACAGTTCAGCAAGACCTCTTGCTTTTGTTGAAGAATCCTAATATGAGATCAATCAAATAAAAGAAGAGAGTGGAAGGAAAGTTAATAGGGAACTAGATAGGGAGAACTCAAGAGGAGAGTTAGATCACCCTTTGATAAGAAGAGAGAACATACCTTCCTGAATGAATGAAGAGGCAGAAGAGGAGAAGATAATAACCAAAGAGTAAGAAATATTAGAAGAGAGAAAAATGAGCGAAGGTCTTGAAAGTCAGAAAGAGAGTTAGATGACCAACAAGACAATATAAGTGTTAGAGTTAAAGATCCCACATTGAATAATAACAAAATATATAAAGGACTTATAAATGAGTGGTTGTTGGTCCTAGCACAAGCCAATTAGTTATGTGTAAATAGGTTTCAACACTTTCCATTTATAAGCCTACATGTGTGTGGATCCATGGACTTTAATATGGTATCTAAGTCATGTGCAAATGAGTGGCTAGTTAAGAGCATAACACGTGTCTGGATGGGGTGTTAGAGTTAAAAGATCATACATTGAAAAACAACAAAATATATAAAGGACTTAGAAGTGACTGGGTGTTGGACCTAGCATAAGCCAATTAGTTTTGTGCAAGTAGGTTTCAACACTTGTCCACTTATAAGTACATATGTGTGTAGATCCATGGACTTTAATATGGTATCATAGCCAACTCTACATTTTCTCAGTCTATGCTCTTCCGTCAATCCAGTTGCTATGTGTTAGTAGAGCCTGGCACATATGTGAATCTAAAATTTAAATCGACCATTTGTTATCTCATCCATCACCCTTAGCAGCCATGTGTTAGGAGTACCTAACACATGTGTGAATCTAAAATCTAAATCGACTATTTTTTATCTCGGCCATTGGCCCTCAGTATGTTGTGCCACGTGTTAGTTAAATGCCTAGCACATGTCAAGAGTGGAGTGTTAGAGTTAAAGATACCACATTGAATAATAACAAAATATATAAAGGACTTATAAGTGAGTGAGTGTTAGACCTAGCACAAGCCAATTAGTTTTATTCAGGTAGGTTTCAACACTTGTCCATTTATAAACCTATATGTGTGTGTGGATCCGTAGACTTTAAAATGGTATCAGAGCCAACTCTACACTTTCTCAGTCTGTGCTCTTTTGTCAATCCAGTAGCTATGTGTCAGTAGGGTATGATACATTTATGAATCTAAAATTTAAATTGGCCATCTATTATCTCGGCCATCGCCCTCAATAGGCATGTGTTAGTAGGACCTAACACATGTGTGAATCTAAAATTTAAATCAGCCATTGGCCCTCAGTCTATTGTACTACATCCTAATTAAGAGCTTAGCACATGTCAAGAAGGGGTATTAGAGTTAAAAATCCCATATTGAATAATAACAATATAAATAAAAGACTTATAAGTAAGTGAGTGTTGGATCTAGCACAAGCCAATTAGTTTTATGCAAGTAGGTTTCAACACTTGCCCACTTATAAGTGTACATGTATGTGGATTCATGGACTTTATTAATAAGAAAGGGCCAATATAGGAGTGAAGATAAGCATGATAGGAAAGAGGATAAAAGGGAAGAAATGGCTCATGTTGATGAACAATCTTGGAGGGGCGATGCAACAAAGGATGATAATAGTCTATAAGAGGCTCCTCTTGCTAGACGAGTCTACAGAGGAAATGAGGCATCGGGCATACATGAACCCCAAGATACTATAGCAGAAGTGGAGAGAGTTCTGGAAGAAATTAGAGGAGACAACACGAGGAAGGAAGCGAACAAAAGCTTATCCTTAACTCTCAAATCACCTTGTATTATGTAGATTCAAAAGCATCGAATACTGGACAAGTTCAAGCCACCAACATTGAAGAAATATGATGGAGAAATAGACCTGAGAGTCAATGTCATGCTGTCAAGCTTCGAACAACTAGTAATATTGTATTATGCCAGTAGAGCCTGGCACATATGTGAATCTAAAATTTAAATCAACCATTTGTTATCTCAACCATCACCCTTAGCAGCCATGTGTTAGTAGGACCTGACACGTGTGAATCTAAAATCTAAATCGACTATTTTTTATCTCGGCCATTGGCCCTCAGTATGTTGTGCTACGTGTTAGTTAAATGCCTAGCACATGTCAAGAGGGGAGTGTTAGAGTTAAAGATACCATATTGAATAATAACAAAATATATAAAGGACTTATAAGTGAGTGGGTGTTAGACCTAGCACAAGCCAATTAGTTTTGTTCAGGTAGGTTCCAACACTGTCCATTTATAAACCTATATGTGTGTGGATCCATAAACTTTAAAATGGTATCAGAGTTAACTCTACACTTTCTCAGTCTGTGCTCTTTTGTCAATCCAGTAGCCATGTATCAGTAGGGTATAATACATTTATGAATCTAAAATCTAAATTGGCCATCTATTATTTCGGCCATTGCCCTCAATAGGCATATGTTAGTAGGACCTAACACATGTGTGAATCTAAAATTTAAATCGGCCATTGGCCCTCAGTCTATTGTACTACATGCTAGTTAAGAGCTTAGCACATTTCAAGAAGGGGTGTTAGAGTTAAAGATCCCACATTGAATAATAACAATATAAATAAAAGACTTATAAGTGAGTGAGTGTTGGATCTAGCACAAGCCAATTAGTTTTATGCAAGTAGGTTTCAATACTTGCCCACTTATAAGTGTATATGTGAGTGGATTCATGGACTTTATTAATAAGAAAGGGCCAATATAGGAGTGAAGATAAGCATGATAGGAAAGAGGATAAAAGGGAAGAAATGGCTCATGTTGATGAACAATCTTGGAGGGGCGATGCAACAAAGGATGATAGTAGTCTATAAGAGGCTCCTCTTGCTAGACGAGTCTACAGAGGAAATGAGGCGTCGGGCATACATGAACCCCAAGATACTATAGCAGAAGTGGAGAGAGTTCTAGAAGAAATTAAAGGAGACAACACGAGGAAGGAAGCGAACAAAAGCTTATCCTTAACTCTCAAATCACCTTGTATTATGTAGATTCAAAAGCATCGAATACCGGATAAGTTCAAGCCACCAACATTGAAGAAATATGATGGAGAAATAGACCTGAGAGTCCATGTCATGCTGTCAAGCTTCGAACAACTAGTAATATTGTATTATGTATGCCTTTCAAGAAATCCTAAAAAGAGTTGTGATAAGTTGGTTCCATAGCTTATTAAAGGAGAGCATTGATTCCTTCTCCCATCTCACAAAACAATTCACAAAGAGGCTCACCTTGAGCATTCTAACAAGAAGGAGAACTCAATCCCTTTAAAAGGTAACCCAAAAGAAAGGGGAGTCACTAAGAGACTATTTAGTCAGGTTCAATAGATAGGTTTTGAAAATCACGAGCTTGGATCAAGTATAGTAATTGAAACCCTCCAAAATAGGAGCACCCACTATGACTACTTTAAAGCCCTTTATAGACACGTGCCTCAAAATTTGGAGGATGCATTTATCCTCGCACAGAAATACATATGGCAAAAAGATGCTAATATATTTAGGCAGATAGCTAAAAAAGAGAAAAGGAGAGTAATCAGATGAAATAAAAAAAAAAGACAAAGAAAGGAAAAAGAGAGAGAACAGGCAAGTTCGCACCAACATGAGAAGAAATTTATTTTATAAAGCAAGAATGAAGTCCCTAAGGGTGAAAAATCTAATTTCCTTGCTAAAGTGCAAGCTCGATCATAAAAGGGCCAAGCTGCCAATGGAGTATGAACTAAAAGACCTAGTGAACTCTAGGTACAAGATCACGAGGTAACTCTTTGTAAGAGGAAGAAAAACCTAGTGAACTCTAGGCGAAATACTGTGAGGTAACTCCTTGCAAGAGGAAGAGAAGATCTAATTTAGCTAGGTGAAAGATTGAGAGGCACAAAATACTTAGTAAAATCTAGGCAAAAATGTATAAGGCACTAAAAACCTAGTTCGGTTAGGGAAAGGACCGCAAAAAATAAAGACCTTGTTAAAGCAAGGCACCAAAAGATCTTGTGAACTCTAGGTGAAATATTGTGAGGCACTAAAAATCTAATTCGACTAAGCGAAAACCACAAGGCACCAATGACTTAGTTTGGCTATGCGAAAGACTGCGAGGTATTGAAGACCTCTACATGAGGAGAATATCTAAGTTCTCGATAAGTGAGCCATATTTTGTGATTTAAAACTACTCTCAGCAAGACACATCATGAGAAAACCTCTAAGTAAGATAGGTTTCTAAAGTCTTTTATGGATGAGACACATCATTTAAAGATATAATTCAACAAGATAATAATCCATGAAGCATAAAAAATTTAGTTCAGCTAGATTAAACACAACGATACTCAAAGAGTTTGTCAAGCAAGGCGCTAAAAACACTTAGCATACTCAAAGTCAAAGTACGCGAGGCAACAAATAAGAAATATAATAATATACACTTGAATAAAAAAATATTCATAAAAATAATTAAATTTAAAATCATAATTTTAATATTATTTAATATTTTTAAATTCAAAATTTAAAAAGTTAAATTTATAAAGAGGATTAAGGGAGATTGAGTTGGAAGCTAAATATAAAAAGAGAAGAAATTAAAAGTAAAAAAGAAAAAACAAAATTATGGAATTAAAGGATAAAAAAATTAGTATAAAATATGCAAAGTAGAATAAATTACGGCTTAAAATAAAATAAAAAATTATAAAATTAGAGGTTAAATATATAACTTAAGTTGTGGGCTAAATAAAAAAAATTTGCGAAAAATATATATATATATATATATAAAAGTAAGTGAAAATATTAAAGAAAAAAATTATGGGCTGTGGGCCATGTCTACCCATGCCCTATCTGTCCCTGGGTGGCGAGTCGGTGTGGTCATAAGGTTAATTTGATTCAGTCCTACCAATGGAACTTTTTTTTTTTTTAAGAGAAAGATTTCGTAAATTTGGGAAAAAAAAAATAAAAATAAAAAGCAAAATAAGATGAATGATCTGTTTGGTTTAGCGCCAATGGTCAATTATGAACTGTTAGCAATCATTTGTAAAATACTGGTTAAAGATATTTCTTTATATTATGATGAATTTTATTTATATGTAAATGAAAAATTATATATTTTAATTAATTTATATTTAATTTATGAATGCATGTTGATATTATAATATTTAAAAATTAATGCATATTGATGTTAAAATATTTAAAAAATAAGTTAATGATATATATTCTTTTATTTAGTAGTAAATTTTTTGTATTTATTTTAAATTTTAATTATATTTTTTAATAAAAGCTAGTTTTTGAATTCCAAAATCATAAATTTTAATTTTTGCTCAAAAAAGCTAATTTTTAGTTGAAATTTCAAAAATTAGTAGTTAAAAATACAAACACTAATTTTTAATTTCATTTTTACTAAATATTCTATATTAACATTTAAACGTTTAAACGTTAACTATTAGCTTTCAAAATCAAATCAAACTAACAAGAAATTAAATTAAGACAAATTAAAATTTCAATAAAATATGAAAACCTAATGTAATATTTAGGATTTTTTTTAATATGAAATTCCATTTCATTTAATATTGAGAAGATTATAGAATAAAACACTATAAATAATAAATATTACAATAATTAAAAATCAAAGTCAAGATAGAAAAGAAATAACAATTAAAATAACTAAACTTCATTTAAATTTGTGTAGGTGATTTTATACTGTTGTAATCTGTCATTACAACTAATACTATTAATTACTACTGATAATTTATTGAGAGAAATTTCGAGTTTGAATTTTCTACTCAATGGCTAAATGTGTAATTCATAAAAAAAAATAAGTGTAATATTTTAAAGAAATTTTCTCCTCACTTCTAATATTAACTCTTATAAGAAATTTTTTAATTTCTTCTAATATTAATTATTAATATTGTGACCTGTGAAAGAACCATCTAACCAAACGAAACACTTAAAAAAAATATTATTAAATTATTTAATGAAAGATTGAAGTTTTGTTTTAAAGCTTCTTTTTGGGTATTGGCAGTTCTAATTTTTCTTATTTTCTATTTTCTTTTTAACTATTCAAAATGAAACTTAAATTTGTTTTTTTTTTTTTAATTCTTATTACTGTTTAATTTTTCATATATATAATAAACTTAGCATATATAATTATCATAAAGTAACATTTAAATTTAATAAAATAATAATAATAATTTATTTAGATAAAAATATTTTAAAAAATATAAATTAAATAAAGAATATTATAAAAGCTACATAAAACAAGGAGCCGCATACTATGAACCTATCTACGCTTAGGTTAATGGAGTGTCGTGCACATAATTTCCTAACCTATATTCCTATCCATGTTTTTTTTTAAAGATTTTGAGTGTTTATATTGCTTTCATAGAAACTTCAATGTCTATGATTAGTGTTAAAAACATATTTTAAGCAATAACTATTTCTCAAATTTTTCATAACCATCATAATTAAAAAGTGGAAGTATACTTGAGCCATAAAGATTAGAGTAAATAAAAAAAATTACCTTACAAAATAATATTTTACAATTTACTTTTATTCCTAATTTTTATGTTTCAATTCTTTAACTCTTAACAATATACTTTTGCAAATTCTTCAATTTTCCTTTGCTAGTTTTTCTTTTATTTTGCATACAATCAATTATAAGGAGATTAGCTCCTTTTATAATGCAACATACATCATGATCCCAAGTTCAAATTTTATTTGGACTTCTACCTTAATTTCTAAACCAATTCTAAAGGGTATCCAAACTAATTCAATTCCAAATACTAATCCAATTTCACTTTTTAGAATTAAATTTATTTTTGAAAAAAACCAGTTTCATTGTCTATTCAAATTGAATTTATTTTTGAAAAATGTCTATTGTTTGAAATAATAAGAATATGATCAGAATTTGTGTAAATGTTCATGTTGAAGACTCTTTCTTTAATGGAGGCTAAGAAGTTTCATATTTAAAGAAAAAGAAAAAGGAATAATGATGAGTAAGAACTAGGGGGAAACAGACCAACTGGGCGAATTACAGTTCATGGGTTCCGAAAATGGGAATTGACCCATGACCACCCTAATTCCAATAATGTGAAACACATTAAATGGAAGTTTTAACCAGTAAAATCTCTATTTTCAGCTGATGGTTTTGCCATGTTTCTAATTTCCTTTGTATATATATATAACTATTCTATTGGGTAATTTAGTGGTTTAGTTACTAAACCACTAAATTACCCATAAGAATAGTTATATATATATATATTGATTAAAAAATTTATGAAAAAACCCAAAAAGTCTTATTCTGTGTTACTAAACCATTAAATTACCCACAACAAAAAAACTATTCTTATTATTTACTAATGACTAAGATAGCATCACTCTTTTTTACTTCTTTTCTTATTTATTATCACCGCCTCTCCTAATTCCCTCTATATATACACCATCTATATGCATTATGATACAGTTCATTAGAAGCAAGACCAAAAAAGAAAAGAAAAAACAGAGCAAATATGAGTACTTCAATAGTCTCTACCACTGGAATCCGCACCATCTCAAAACCCTATATCTCGACTCCAAAATCCTTTCTTGGCCCCTCTTCTCACCTTACCTTCAATACCCATTTCTCAAAATCAAGCTTTCCCCTAAAAAATTCCCATTATAAATCCATTAAAACCACTCTAATCAAAGCCGCCAGGGCCAATCCTGTTTATGTTAACACAGAGAGCTTCTATGATTTATTGGGTATCTCAGAAAGTGGAGCCCTCTCAGAAATCAAGAAAGCTTATAAGAAACTTGCAAGAAAGTATCATCCAGACGTGTCACCGCCGGGCTACAAAGAAGAGTACACAAAGATGTTCATTAAAGTTCAGGAGGCATATGAGACTTTATCCGATGCCAAAACCAGAGCTTTGTATAACAGAAATATGGTCAGTGGTAGAAGACGATCCTGCTCCAATGAGGTATAGATTTTAATTCTGTGATATTTGAACTCCAAATTTATATTTTGAATAAATTGGTTTCTGTTCAGATTTTAATTTAATTTGAAACTTTGATGAACAGGGATTGGAAGATAGAAGTGAATGGGAACAGAGATGGCAATCTCAGCTTACAGAACTAACAAGGAGGAGAAATACTAAAGGTGTAGAAAACATGAGCTGGGGAGCTAGAATGCGTAGCCAAAGAATAGTTAATTACAGTAATTAGCAAGTTATTAGTGATATATCATGAATTAAAGAAATTAACAGTTGTACATTTGAGTACTTGATTAGTTTATAGTGTAAGAACTTCAAAAATTAATTAGCAACCTTTATTTCCTTTTAAAAATTTCTGATATATTAGCTATCTAACTAATATTTTTTTCTTGTAATTTTGATTGAAGGGTACAAGGAAAAGAAAATTGATTCACAAAAGCTATGATCATTGTTTAAATTGAGATTGCCAATATTATACTATTGTATTCTTTTTGAAACTAAAGATATATTTATTAGAGGAAAAAGGTTGATACAAAGATGATAAGATTTTTTTTTTGTATAATCACATGTATAACTGTTCAAAGATGATAAGATTAACTCAACTAAATCTATACTCTCTAATTAGTATAGTTTGTTAAAAAATAAAAATAACTATAAATCAATCAGGACCAAATAAAAAAGAGCGCCACAGAAAATCTGCCATGAACAAGGCAGTGCAGATTCCAGAAGATTATTTCTGGTTCCTTAGAAGCAGTTGGTCTTGTTGAGAGATGTTGAACACCGAGTAAACTTGAACAAAACTCAATCTATTGGTAAATAATAGGTGCAGTTAGGTCCACCTAGAAAAAGAAATTAATGAAAAGTGGTCACAAAAAATAAAATTTGATCTATCAATAAATTGTCAAGTATCTCTATAGTAAAAAATCTTGAATTTTAAATTAATTGAATCAAGATCATTAGTAAAAATTTTTGTTAATGAATCTTCCAAGCAACAAAAATTCATTCTAAGAGTAAGAACGTTATGAAAAATGTAAATACTATAAAAAACATATAAAAAGAAAAAAGATATAAAAAATATAAATTTAAAAAATAAAAAAACACATTTAAAGTTTTCACCGATAAGAACCAGCGACAAACCAAAATTTAAGACTCGTATTTAGGGGCTGTTTGGTTGGTCAATTAAATATCCCTAATTATCAATTGCTAATATGAGCGTCGCCAATTTGAAAAATTTGTAATATTTAATTGGCCAATTAAAAACTCCGATTATGGTAAAATTTCTCTTTAATCGATAAATTTTATAAGCAGTTATAAGCTGCTTTTAGCGATTGACGATTTAACAATCGCACTTTTATACCAATCGCACATTTAATCATCGCTTTACCAAACACTCCTTAATGTGCGGACAAAGCAGAGAAAACAGAGAAAGGATAGCTAGCAGGGTTCAATGAATTTAATAATCAAGTTCAGAATGGAGAAGGTGATGTATTATTGAATTTTAGCTCAAAAACAAGATATTGAATAATCTTAATCAGATTCACGAGATTCTTGGAGCAGTTAGGTCACAATCATCAAGTTCAGAATGCTTGCTAGCTGCGAACTGAATGACAAATTCATTGCCTCCTAGCGTGATGCATGAAAGCAATTACAATTGGATGTAAAGACAAAGTTGATTTAATCATTAATAAGTTAACAATTGAAGAAACAATTAGTTTTTGTGAAATGCAAGTATTATGTATGTTAAAGTATTTTGTAATTAAGAAACACTACTCATTAATTTATCAAGTTTTTTTTTTTTTTAATATTAATGCATTGGAAATGTTTAATAGGGCAAAGGGTTTCAACATGCATCTTTTTATTTATCATAATATATAAAAAAATCAACTATTAAATTACTAGTCCAATAATTAATACATGAGCTATAATTTTATTTTTATTGTTATTATATTTTTAATATTAGAAAGGAGAAATTTAACATTGATATTATTAATATATTTAATCTAACAATCATTAATATAATATTATTATTTTTTTCCTTTAACTATTAAAGAGAGAGATTTTAATATTAATAAAAATTAAATTATGAATGTGGTTTTCCCTTACTAGCTAATATATTAAGATATTAATTCAAAATATCATTTTATATTTTCAATATTTTATTTATATATTTTATTTAAATATTAAAAGAGAAAATTTAACATCATTTTTTTAAAAATAAAAATTTAACACCATCATTTTTTAAAATAATCACATTTTCTAATTGATGGGATCAAATTTGGTCCGATCCAATTTATTCAATCGAAAATTGAGATTAATGAAAAGTGATTTGGTAATTTAGTAATTTGATGGGTTATCAATGAGGGATGGCAATGGGGTAGGGAATCTCCGTTCCCAGCGGGGATTTGCCCCGAACGGAGTGAAGATTCTCTGATTTATCTCCCTATGGGGACGGAGATGGGGAATATTTTTTTCCCGTTAGCGGGGACGGGGCGGGGAAGGGGAGTGTATTCCCCACCCCGTGGGGATCCCCATCCCCGTCCCCATGAGAACTCATTATTATACTTGATTAATTATTATATTTATTTAATTATTCCTTATATAAAATTATATTAATTAATAACATATATATATATATATAAGGAATAATTTGTTCAATAAATAATTCTTATTAGATTGTTGGAATTTATTAAAAGCACTTATTAGATTAAATTTGTTCAAATACTCATAATTTAATGTATACTGAATTTTTAATATTTTATTAAAAAATATTACTGAATACTTTTGATGTATTAAAATATTTATATTTTAATTATGTTTGGTTGATGTTTTGTGTGTTTGAATTTATTAATATTTTCTATATAATTTTTTTTTATATTTTTAGCTAATATTTATAAATTTTATAAATATAAACAAATTTAGTAATACAAAATTTAAGCGGGGAATGGGGATCCCCACAGAGAACGGAGATCCCCACGAGAATGAGAATGTGGACTAAATTATTTCCGTATGTGAAACGGGAACGGGGATAAAGATTCCCCGCTAAGGCAGGGGTGGAGATGGGGATGGTTCCCCCACTCCCGCCCTGCCCATTGCCATCCCTATTACCAACCCAATAGATATAATAAATTAAGTATAAATAATTTAATTATTTGATAGGTTACCAACCTAACAAACATACTAGATAATTATTACATGTCATTGAAATTAGTGAGTTACAATTCAATAAATTAGGAAAAAATAATTAGTGAGTCACAATTTAATAAATTAGGAAAAAATCTGATATGCTATAATGTTAAATTTTCAAAAATAGATTCAAGAGGTAAATAGAAATAGGTTAAGTCTATAAAAAATATTATTAGACTTTAGAATAAACTTAAATTCTAATTATAACTAAAAGTTAAAGTCATTAGATAGTTATACTTTAAATTCATATATATTTTTTATAATTTTATTAAGAAATGTGAAATTTTTATTTATATCTCAGCATTGTTTTATCGTGTATATATATATATATATATATATATATATATATGTTGCACATGTTACATAAATGCCAATTTTTTTTAATGTTGTTGGCTTTTCTTTTTAAGTTAATGGTTTTTTTTTCTTGTTATTTATTTATATATTAAAAATAAAAGGGACTTAGTTAGTGAATCATACCAATAATATAACGAAAGTAGTTGCATTCTTTATTTTTTAAATTCAATTTGTATTAAATTTAATTCTCATTATATTATTTCCTTTGATATTTATATATTTTATTTATATTTATATTACGTATAACATATTTTTTATAATATGTTTTAATTAAATATATAAAAAATAAATTAATATTGAACATTTTTAAGTTTTTTTTAAATAAAAAGATTATATTATGTATTAAGCATTTTTAAAATATATTTTTAATTTTTATTTTAAAATTTGTGCTCATTAATTGTTTTAACTCATTTTTATAATAAAAAATATTTATTGTAATTATTAATAATATATACTAATAATAATATTATTCAACAACAATTACATGTTATTACGAATCAATGATATGATATTATTATAAGAATACTCTAACAAAAGCCAAACAATTAACTATAATATGGATATTATTAATATATAAATTACTAATTTAAGAGTTGTGCATTATAATCTTGTTCTACTTCTCTCTCTTTATTACTCCCATATTATGACTATGCACTTCATCGTTATTTTTCCCTCTATTTGAAAGACTATGCTCCATATATTTCTTCTTCTCTTAGAGGAACCGACCCCGTTATTCTTTCTGGGACGCACGCCCACACCTCTTTTTCTTGGATTAAACTCTGTTATTTTCTTGAAAATTTGGGTAAAATCTCTGGATCCATCTTCTATTTATAGAGAAATTGAATTTGTTCTCCAAATTAAAAACTAAATAGAAATTCTCAAGAATATTTTTTTCCTACTAAGTAATTTGAAACATAATTCTGATACTTAACTTTACGCCTTATTGGAGAGAGATATGATTATTAGAGAGTGATGAAAGCCAATTCGTGCTTAAT
Source organism: Aleurites moluccanus (assembly GCA_948193065.1). Classification (NCBI taxonomy): domain Eukaryota; kingdom Viridiplantae; phylum Streptophyta; class Magnoliopsida; order Malpighiales; family Euphorbiaceae; genus Aleurites; species Aleurites moluccanus. Next base: position 17,014 of record CANXYC010696840.1, read on the forward strand.
TCAAAATCAAGTGTATATATATATATATATATATATATTAGCATAAAATACTTAGCTATATTGAATATCAACCAAATATAATATTGTATTTTTTTTTGTCTTATAATAAATATTATAATTTTATTTAAATATGTCTTAATTTTTATTTAAAAAATTTGAAAATAAAAAATATTTTTTATTTTTATTTTTTATTTCAAATTTATTAAAAATATGAAAATAAACTTTTTATTTGTATTAAAAAAAATTTAAGGAGAAATAATTTAATTTCTTCTTAAATTATTTTTTAAAATAAAAAATAAAAAATATTTTTATTTATTTTTTATTTTCAAATTTGATAAAAAATATGAAAATAAATTTTTTAACCCTATAAAGTATTTTTTAAAATAAAAATAGAATGCAATTAATTAAAAATAAAGGGTAAATATATTTTTATTTTTTTATAATTCTTGATGATCATTTTAGGATTGACTAACGATAAAATTAGACGGAAGAATATACTAATATAACGGAACATTTGTTAAGAAGAGTTTGTGTATTTTTAAAAAGTCAGGAATGACTTAATGTATTGGATTATTTTACATAAAAAAATAGTAATAAACCCTAATTTTTATGAATAATATTTTTTAAAATTTTAAAATATTAAGTTAAAAAATATGGTTATATATAAAATAAAATCAAATATATTAATTATAATAATAATAAAAAATAATATATATATATAATTTCAATTCGATTCGATTTGTAAACCTTAAATTAAATTAAGTTTTTAGTTTGTACCATTTTTCAAATTAAATGAAATCAAATTATTTATAAAACCTGATTTGGATTTGATTTAATGAATTTAATTAGATTTAATTGGTTTAGTCGGTTTTAGTTTTAAACCTACGCTGCAATTATGTTATGCCTATGAGGGCGTACCGGATAACTATTACCATTTACGGCTATATCCTTTAATTTGGGAATAGATTGCAAGTGACCCCTAACCTGAAATCACGCTATGCCTAACAGGGCATACCCTAAAACTATTACCCTTTACTGCTTATACCCTTAAATTTGGGTATAAAATTTAATAGATTTCGTCGTCAGTCCATTTCATACGGCAGTTTATGAAAAAAATTACTGATTGAATAGATAGAGTTTTTAAAAAATTTGACAATTTTTAAATTTAGATTCAGACCATAAACAAGTTTTGATTTGAAGACATGACCTATAACTTGAGAAGGAATAATATATCATTGAATCTATTAGGTTAATAATAACATAAAATATTAAAATTTGGTATCAATTTATTTCTCTATATATGAAAATGAAAATTAATTATTAAAAATTTAATTATTAAATTTTAAGAGTTGAATAATATAAATAATAAAATATTTAAAAATTCAAATGATGTTATCAAATACCATTTTACTATCATCATGAATTTTGATCAAATACATTGATTAGTTCATAATTTTTTAAATTTTTAATTCAAAATATTACCTAAATCCTGACATTTTGGGCTAAGAAATTCCACCAAGAATACCAACAACCATAAATTTTTAATTAATCTAAATTCAGGTATGTGAACGTAATTAGATTTTTTTTAAAAAAAGTTATATAAATATACGATTTTTTTTTTATTTTTATAATTTTTTTTCTTTATTTTTATTATTTTGTGGTATATGTGTTTGTATATATTTTATATATTTTTAATATATATTTGATATATATTATATTTTTGAAAAAATATTTTTAAATATATAGTATTTTTTAAAAATATTTTTGTAAAAGAAATGCTTATTTTTGAGGTATTTTTATAAAAATCCCTTTATTTTTGTTTATAAATCTATGATATGATTAAAGATGGTCATATAAAAGCAACTTTGCTTTTATATATTGTTATGTATTAGATATTATTATTATTATTTAAGATCATCACTTCGCCACGAAATATATGCCCAAGGAAAACGACTGGTCACCAGATTTTGGAACTTTATGTGGACAGTGAGAGTTGATTACCTTATGTACGTGTCTTCTCCGTTATGATTTTCTAGAATGAAAGACAGTCTAGTTGGTTTTGACTACATCTACACCAAACATTTCTATATCTTGTAATTTGTAATTCATTGTAATAAGACTAGAATTTACCTCAGCCATTTTTAGTCTTTTAGATGCGATGATGATGAAAGAGACTCTGAATACAAAGAAAAAAAATCAAAGAAAAAAAAGGATCAAAGACTCCTCCAGAGTTGATCACACAAAAAACCTTTGAGCCCGAAGCCTAAATTAGCGAACTTATGGAGATTAGATATCTAGAGAATGGAGAATTGATTTTTTCCTGATTTTTATATGTGAATTTTTAGTGGGAATTTATATTATGATTATAGTTGTTTAAGGTATGAGACTTGATAAATTTCACATTGAAAATATGAGATTTCAATGGGGAGTTTATATGAATTTTGAGTTCTTCAACTCTTTGAACTAGTTTTTGGGATGTAGTTCTCTCAAAATTCATAACAATAGGTATCAAAGTAGACCTAGGTGCATGGATAGTCTGAAACTTGAAAAGGGGTACCTTGCAGGGCAGATTAAAATTACCGATAGTCTCAAAAGAAAATAATCCGAATTCGAACAAGTGTCGGTAAGAGTAAGAGTCGCCAAGAATGTCGCTTGTTCAACCGCGGGGCAATGTTACGAGCTAAGTATGGGATTTTAATATGAGGTTTATATGAATTTTAAACTCTCTAACCCCTTGAATTAGTTTTAGGAGTGTGGTTCTCCAAGATTTATAATAATTTACTTTAATGTGTCTGTGATTTTTCTTTTCATCCTTATTCAACTAAGTCGACAGATGGGAGTAGGTAGATAAGTGGCGGCATCTCTATAGCAAAGAGGAGTGAAAGACTCTGAATTGATGGGACAAATAACCTCTATTATGTTAGACTTTTGATCTCATGTGTGTATTTGTGTACTATGAAAAAGTGAAATAATTGACGTGTTGTGCCTACTATCTTATTTTGACATGAATGCCCTTTCTCTAGGGTGAAAGTCTCATTAGCACTCTTCGTATAGGAAAAACCTAGCGAATTGCTTGTGCTCGAGTTGGAGGATCTCTTATAAGGCTCGACTTTTGGAGGTTGCTCAGATTTAAGGGATACTAGTTGCTTTGTTGTTGAGCAAGGATAAGAGCTACTTCATCATCGAGCTTCTTGTATGTCTAACATTTGCATAAGACCTTTTAGGCCAAAACTGAGGATTGGAATGGTTAACGCGCTCGAGGGCCAATCGATTCGGCACATGGGTGAGATATTTCCTCTATAGGCTTCTATTGTTTCAACCCAATAAAGGTCGATCATTTTTATCCCTTAAAATAACCCCCCACTCCTTAACTAGATTTGAGCATATCGAGGAGTAGGCTAAGAGAGTAGACCAGTGATCTTAGCATGTCAAGATTTACACACTCTGCATATATAGATGTCGAACTGAAGGAAAGTATAAGAGTGAGTTGCGGGCTTAATGTCGAGGCAATTAGATGACTAAAATGATAGGGGAGATGAGAGCTCGATTTTAAAGGCAATTGTATGCTTGAGTAGATCGTTGAACTAAAGGCCTTAATAGATATGCAAGCTGATGATCTTGATGCCAGTGGGTGAGCCATACTGATGGCTTACATAATTGTTGTCATACTATCATATAATCTTATAATTTCCAAGTTCTTCAATATCTTCAAGTCTTCCCAACAGCTTTGAGTCTTTTGAGTAGCTTCAAGATAATTCAAGTAACTTTAGATCTTTAATTTTGACTAGCTTCAAGTCTTTAATGTCTTCGAGTGTATTCCTCCTTAGAGGTCTTCAAATAATATGCCTCGTTGATAAATGTTTTAAGATTCGCCTCGCATAGAGATCTTTAGATGATGTGTCTTATCAGGAGAGGACTTTAGATTCGTCTCACTAAGAGAGGTCTTTCATACAAAATGTCTCATAGAGAGATGTCTTTAGATTCATGTCATCATTGGAGGACTTTAGATAATGTGCTTCGTCAAAAGAGGTCTTTAGATAATGTGTATTGTCATTAGAGGATTTTAGATAATGTGTCTCATCGAGAGAGGACTTTAGATATTTTACTTATTGAGAGAGGACTTTAAGCTCGCCTTGTCCATCAGAAGACTTGCCAATGAAAATTTAGGGGGAATACCTAACTTGGAACCCAAACTTTGTCCAAATATTCGACGTGGATCACATAGATAAAATTGGTTTAATTACACCTCATTCTTCAATTTAGACTAATGTCGTGCTTACTAGGTCATGTGACTATAATAGATGTTAAATTGAACCCACAAGATCATATATGAGATCCATATCACCAAGCCTAGATCACCGAATAGAATAAAGAGAATTTTTTACAAAGGAGTTCATAATACCTATAGCCTTACCAAAAATAAAAAATAAAACAAAAACAAGAACCAAGACTCAAACTTAATGAAGAAGATGATTGGAGGAGCTTGAGCAAAGGTGACGGTGAAGTGAACGCACACAGAGGTGTCGCTGGACTTGATGATGGAGGTCGTTGCTTGCCTAATGGTGTTGTTGGTTTGCCTAGGTTGTGACGAGCTATAATTGATTGCAAATGGTTACACTTAGTAACAGGCTCTTGATCAACAGCATTAGATTGAGAGAAGCCAAACACTCATCGCCATAGTGAAGAGCAATCTATTCTGGTTGGTTGAACGCCAGTGAAGGCTTCAGAGCCTGGGTTTGCGGATGGCCCATGATCTCAGCTTTTGCAAGATTCCTATCAACAGTGGCTAAGGAATTTCCAAAAGAAGGCTTTGGCAAATATGAGTTTTTTGAGAAGAATAACAGTAAGAAAAACCCAAATTTGGGTTTCATTTTTTATTTAATATTTTTATTATTTAAAAATAATATTTTACATCTATATATTTATTATTTAAAAAATGAATTTTTAATTTTTGATATTTTTATTATTTAAAAATATGAATGGATTCCACAATTTCACTTTACTAAATTGAGTTAACATTTATTTAGTTTAATTAACGGACAATTCCTAAATTAATTTAAAAATAAAGTAGGAGGAGATAAACCAATTTAATTTACATGATTTACATTAAATATTTAAATAAAATTCAAATCTCAAATTAGATATTCTCTCAAAATTTAATCCATTAGTAAAACTAAAGGTTCGAGAGATTTATTATTAAGTCTGTTGGATAACTTATATTGTACGCACCGTTTCACTTAAAGGAAAACATATCATTTCAATTAACATCAACAACAAGAATTCTTTCACCTAAAGCTCATCGTTTTATTAAAAGTCATTCAAAAGTTTGTTACTGTTTACCGTTAGAGTTTATTCGATTTGTTAAAGAGTTTGTTAGGTTGTTAATTAGTTTTTCCAGCTCAATATTTATTTAGTTTTTAATTTTTATTTTATGTTAAGCTTTGTATATGAGATGTATAGATGTAATCCTTAACAGTTAGTTCAATGAGAAATCATGTTCACTAAAGTACTAATTTCAGTAGTGTAAAGTTCTTGAGCAAAAGTTATCTGGTTTATCCATGAAAATCTGTTTCATGGATTTGAGCATGGTATTAAAGCCATAAAGCTGTAGTACTTTGTTCTAAAGTTATGCATGTTGTTTCTGTATAAATCATAGTACAAATTTACTTCTATAATGGTGGAAATTGAAGAAGATGATCAAGTACCTTCACAATCTACTATGAATTGTGCATACCACTAGGGATTTGAGAGATGGCAATCCACTTTTTCTACAAAATTTTGATCATCCATGTATGCAATTAGTAACTAATCCATTAATAGGCCCTAATTACTTGTCATGGAGTCGACCCTATGAAAATTGCTTTAGGAGCAAAAGTAAAACTAGGTTTCATTAATGGAAATGTTCAGTGCCTGAGAAAGATTCTTATGATTATAAGCAGTGGAATAGGGTTAATTGTATGATAACTTCATGGCTATTAAACTCAATTTCAAAAGATCTTATGGAATCTTTTTTGCATACCACCACTGCGAAAGATCTTTGGGATGAATTAGCTGAGAGGTTTAGTGAGAGCAATGGTATCATATCCCGATTTTGGAACGCGTCGGTCCTAAGATGTAGAAAATGTCAGAGGCGACCGACACTCGTATAACCCAATATCACTTTCAACCATAAATTACTATCAATTTATTATTTAATTACTTAGTTACTATTTATTTTGGTATTATGTAATATGTTTATAATTCTTACTGCAAGTGGCTGTAACAATCATCATCTCATGCCATAATATTAATTATATTTCATATTATGCCATACATACGTAAATATAATCTAACTATGCCATTACACAACCTAAAGAGCTACTAAAAATATATACATATAAAATATAGTGTTTAAATAATTACACTGCTAATGACACTGCAAAATTCCTCGGGAAGCAACAGTTGGAAATCTGCCTACCTACTCTGCACCTGGAAAGGGAAAACAATGAAATGATGAATATATAAGAAACTCAGTGAATCTAATATGTATCGATTATAAATAATGACTGAAATATCTATAAATGATAGGCAGATGTACAGTAATAATCAGTCTGCTAAAAAATGATAGAATACAGTATTAAATTATAGTAGATGACTGTAGAAGTAATAATCAAGTCAATGGAATATATATCACATGGATAAGCCAGATGTAGGGCCATGAAACTCATATCACATGTATCAGTAAACATAAAACTGATAAGGTCTTATGGCTAGGACTGTTAACCCTTCCCAGCTAGGATACCATTATATAATGTGCACATTGCCGACAGTATGTATCCACTACCTTGTCAGAGCGGCATCTCTATCAAATCACATTTGAGCCATAACAGGTATAAAACAAATCAATAGATACCATTAAACAATAATGGTATCACCAAGTATCAATATCTCAATATCAATCAATTCAAGTTGCAAAATAAACAATGGAATGACAATAACAAGTGGAAATATAATGGCAATAGGTTTGGCAACTAACAATGGAATGGAATATGGGTTGGTCATACATGAATAAAAGGTTGACACAATTGGCATGCCAATATCACTGGCGACGATGGCATTCAAATGGTTGGCCTATGGATGAACAAGTGATAGGCCTATGACAAAATAAACTAGACATTTCATTAAACACTTGGTGTACAACAAAGAATGGACAAATTGGCTAGGTTATGGTACAACATTGACATTACCTACTCAATCAACAAAGAGCTCACAATGTAGGCAACAGAACAAACATCAATTTATCAACATTAAATACAAGTAAAAAGATCAAAATGGTATGGAGAATCAAAGGAAAAACAAAGCAAAAGTCATGGTATGAATAGTTCATGGTTCAGCCAAAATGGAGCTTCCAAGGTAGGTTTCCAATCAATATTTTAACACATAAGGCATGTTATTTGATGCATATTAAACTTACCTAGCACTCCAAATAAGCTAGCAAAATTGGTTTGCCTCCAAATTCCTCAAAGTAGGCAAAATAGGCAATCTTTCTCACTTTAATTTTCTACAATAAACCAACCATAAATAGTCCATCAATTAATTTTCAATTAACATATTCTAAGTTCAATTAGCATAAACTAATACAAAATCAATGATTCAATTTACACAACTTAGGTTTAGGGTTTCAATTTGGGGAAAAATCTCCAAATGTATCAATTGATGCAATTAATCACAAAACTCATTTTAATCATCATCTAAAACATCTAAATTAACTATAAAACCAAACAAATCACTTCCTTACCTTTGAATGAAGTGTGGGCCAAAATCTACTTGGTGTTTGTTCTTGAAATTCTTTGTGATTCAAGGTGAGAAATGGATGGAAGATGAAAGATATAAGGTTATTTTAAGGTTTTCTTTGATGGAAGAAGATGGTTTAGTCACAAGGTGAGAAGAAGAAGAAGATGACCAAAAATCTTCTAAGTGTTGCTTATATAGGTGGGTCAAATGGCAAATTATAAATAAGTCCATAAACTATCAAATAATGATACTTTGACCCCAACTTCTTCTGTAATTTATTTTGACAATTCTGTTGGAATTTAGATTTCAAAGTGGGGTTCAAATAACTTATTTTTATTTATATTTTATTATAAAAATAGTTTCAAGCCATTCTGAAACTCAGACAGTCGGTTTTCTACTATATCCCTAAAGTTTCACTTATTTATAATTTTGTCATTACTTACTTTTTCAGTATTCCTAAATATTTTTCACCTTTTTCTTTTCACCATAATTACACATAAAATTATATGATTCTTTACCCTCTGATCATAATCAGAAATTCATCTGTCGACCGAACTGTTATTTTCTTGGCAGTGTAATTGACACCGATATTTTCTGAGACAGTATCACAAATGCATTGTAACTGTATCTCAAAAATTATCTTTAGTTATTCTGATGATTTCAAACCAATAACTGATTACATTAACATTCAATTATGGTAACCTTTTCTAGGGTATTATAAATGGTCCATTATTATATCAGCTTCGAAAGGAAATCAATTCAATAACACAAGGTTGTCAACTTGTTGCAAAGTATTTCACTAACTTGAAAAGGCTATGGGATGAGTTAAATTGTTTATCACCACTACCATCTTGCATTTATGGAGCAACCAAGATTGTTTCTGAAATAACTTCTTAGAATCATTAAATGAAATTTCTGATGAGGATTAAATGATACTTTTGATCATGTAAGAAATCAGATTCTTCTGATGGATCCACTCCATAGTATCAATAAGGGGGTATTCCATGGTGTTAATAGTGGAAAAACATAAAGAAGTCAAACTGAATGTAGGAATTGAAAATTCAGCCTTCTTTGCTAAAATACAATTCAATAGTAACGGTCTTGGAAAGTTTGGGTATATAAAGAGAGATTTTGATAAGAAAGGTGACAGGTATTGTAACTATTGCAATCGAGATGGACACAATAGGAAAGCCTGTTTCAGACTTCATGATCTTCCTGACTTGTACAAAGAATACAAGAATCAAAAAGACAAAAATGCAGTGAAGTTTGCCAAAAATGTACTTGATACACCACTTGAGGAAGGCAAAAAGAGCAGCATGTGGATTTGACTGGTGATTTGAGTGCTTTGCCTAACGTCATACAACAAGAAGTCCTTAGGTATGTGAAAGGTAAAGGTGCAACTACTGAGAACTTTGCCAGTATAGTCAATCTAGCTGGTAAAACTACTAACTATGCTTTGAGTTTACTTGAGTTTTATGATTTTGACTCTAAGATAATTGATGTACGAGCATTAAATCACATATGTGCCCATTTTGAATCCCTTGAAAACCCAAAACTACTTACCAAAATCAACCTTATTTATCTTCTAGATGGAACAATTAAGATTTGTTAGTCCTTTTGGCAACCAAGAGGGGGGATGAATTGATTGTCTTTAAAAATAATAACCAATTAAACATTTGATGAAGGAAGAGAAGAAGAAAATCAACACAGAGATTTATAGTGGTTCGGTCAAAAACAAGCCTACGTCCACTCCTCAAGATCACACTTGAGTATTTCACTATCTTTGATCCTTTTGCAGGTTCAAAATCAAACCTAAGTGTTTTGGTTCACACTTCAACCTTCTACAATATGTTTTTCTCAAACTAGGTTCACACAAAACCTTTTACAATAAATACAAGTCTAACTTGATTTTGCTCAATAAATATGAATGATTTAGCAATAAATGATTATGAACTTGTTTAAAGGTTGTTCTCTGTTCATTTAATATAAATCAACTCATATTTATAGTCTTGAGTAAAGAAAGAGCCGTTTAGACTCATTTTCCTGCAATAAATGCTCCTGAGAATTCGCTCCAACGGCTATTTTACAGGTGAGTCACGCCTGCGACTCGGTCCGTCTTGCCCGTAACTGGCTTTGTTCTTTTTGGCTCGAAGAACAACGAATTTGAATATTTCACATCGGGCCCGTGACTGATTCTGTCGCGCCCGCGACTTTTTTGTGAGATTCAAATTTCAAACTCTGTTGAACTTCTTCACACCTACGACTGAGCTTGAACAGTCCTGTGAATATACCTGGTCGCACTCGCGACTGAAGCATGTCGCACCCGCGACTAAACCACACTGTTCAATCTCAAGCTACTGGATGTTTTGAATTATGCAAACTTTAATTTCGTGCCTGCAAATAATTCTGTCACACCCGCGACTTCACTTAGTCGCACCCGCTACTTTCTTGTGTCGCACCCACTACTGGATGGACGCTGTTTACCTTGAAGCTACTGGATGTCTTGAGTTATCAGGACCTTAACTTCGCGCCCACGACTTTAATCTTTTCAAGACTGTGACTAGATTTGTCGCACCTGTGACCAAGCTTGTATCTAAAGTCGCACCCGCGACTACAATTGATCGCGCCCGTGACTAAGCAGCATCCTACAATACTTCAGAGAAATTCTTAAAGATTCTTGCACATAATCAAACAAACTTACTAGTCCAATAATTTGTTGTTTGTAACCATGAAAATGAGTATGAAGAGACCTTGGTCTAACAATCTCCCCCTTTTTTATGGTGACAAACAACCAATTTTTTAAAGGAATGTGCATGATTATGTGTTTTTTGTTTAAAAACTCCCCCTAAATTTGTGCTTTACATTTTTAACAAGAACATAGAATTTGTCAAATATAACTCAAAACACAAATCAAAAATCACAAGTCATAGTCAAAAACACAAAATATAGCCAAAAGTCAAAAAACACAAAATATAGCAAAGAACACAAAATTCTCCCCCTTTGTTTGATACCAATCAAAAAGGCAATAATTCATTACAAAAATGAGTCTGATACAAACAAAGGTAAAATAAATCAATACAAAAGAGCTATGATGGGGGAACATTGGGAGCGGGATCCATAGAGGATTGAACTGCAGCAGCTGCAATGCTGGAAAAGTTAGAACCGGCAGGTGCCTTACCCTTATCCATGGGTTGAGAAGGTACATTATCTCGAGGAATGGGTTTACTAGACTCTGCATCAGCTGAGTCTGAGTCTGAAGGAGAAAAAGCCTCACAATGCTCCATTTCTACCAAAAATTCCCGTTGCTGACGCCGCAAACGCTTAATGGCAGCTTTAAGAGTAGTCTTCACTTCAGTCTCAATCGAAGAGACTCTATCATCCAACTTTTGAATGCGTGCCATAATTTTAGCTTAACGCTCCAAAGCATCGAAGCGAGCTGTGAGAAAGTCCATGAGCGAAGACGAAGCAGCTGTGTCTTCCTGAGGTGCAGGCTATAAGGGAACTGCAGGATCATCAGTGGGAGGAGGAATTTCTTCTTGTTGCTCAATTTCCTCACCAACATCAGGCACTATTTTGAGAATAAAGGTTCCATCGGACCTTTTCTCAACAATCCTCATACGCTGCAAGGTCACTAACCCAAGGAATTTGTTTTCTGGAAGATTATGAACCAGGGGTTTGAAGGCAGTGTTGTTTGGATCAAATTTGGGATTTTCACAAATCGCACAAGCAATATATGTCACCAGGTGACCATAAACAATATCTCCATATTTCTTTCGAGCTATGTTGTGAAATTGATTGACTAGCCACCTAGTAGAGGCAATTGGATGGCCTTTCTCAATTCACCAAAGGAAAAACAACTCAGTTTTGAGAAAAGCACTATAGCTGGTTCCTCGACTATTGATGGTATATGTGATAATTCTATGAAGAACTTTGAGAATAGGGTCTTGAATACTGGTAGATTTGGAGATTTTGGGATTAAAAGGTTGAGATGACCTTGTAATTTCCTTCCAAAACTCATTCATATTTTCTTCAAATTCAGGTGAGAACCCTATTGCTCCAATTTCGCTAAACCCAAACAGTTGGCTTGTTTGCCTAAGAGTAAGAGTATAGGGTTTTCCTAGAAGCTTGAAACTCATATTACCATAGGTCGATCCTCTAGATGTTTCAAGGGA
>CANXYC010696934.1:0-12439 GCA_948193065.1 Aleurites moluccanus
CGCAGCTTATTCTTTTCGGTTTGGATTTGGTTTATTGAATTGATTTTAAATAAATTCAAATTTTATTTTAAAAATTCAGAAGTTAATTTAAATGAATTTATAATTATTAAAATAAATAAATAAAATCATCTTTATGAATTAATTTATAAAATTGCTAAACATCTCATATAGCCATTTTATTAGATACCATAAATTGAATATTTTAACTTTCAAAATTTCCAATTGGGTCTAGTATTTTAATAATAATAAAAACAATTTAAAACCACCTTAAATTTATCATATAAATTTTAGGTTTAATTATGAATATCTCTTTCAAACAATTTGAAAAGATTTTGCAAAAACTTATTTTTACGCGTAACTAATAAAATAATGTCACAAGTTTCATACAAAAATAATTTTGCAAAATATATATTCTGGAGTTCCAGCCCTTAAATCATAATTTAATAGCCATGGTACATTAATAAATTAATCACTTTAATTTTACTAATTAACCCAACACCTAATTCCATAAGGAAAAGGTAATCATAATCACATTAGGACTTGTAATCCTTAACTTGCGAGGATTAGAATGTTTTGCTTGAATCTTATTCAAACGAACTTCAAATTGAGCAAAGTCAAAGCCTATGGATTAATGAAACATTAAGAAGGATTATCATATAAACCCCAGCAACATTCAATAAAATTTTTGAAACAGTAAACTCGGAATAAGACGCTGCTGTATTTTCACCAAAAAATAGAACTGTACAACTTTTGTAATTTCGCTTGAAACCATATCAAACGAACTCCGAATTGCATCAAATAAAAGCCATTAATCACATGACACATCATAGAAAATAATTATATTTTTTTTTTCAGAATTTTTAGATGATGAAAAATAGATCAGAAACTGTTCCATAGTCAGGAGCAGATTCATATCATAAACTGTTCAGATTTGAATCAAACTAAAATATCACAAAGGCAATCCATATTCACTCAAATCAAAACCAAATCAATTCAACCCAATCTAAATCTCATCTATCATGAAAAATCGGCCTTGAATGGGTGGATTTACTTAATCAAATGGTTCAAGCAGCCGTCCCAACCAAAGGCAATAAATCCGGCATTAAAATTTTTGAAATCCTAACTTGCGCCAACTTCAAGCAAACCGAAACTAAGGATTTCAAAATTATTTTTCATCAATTTTAATCAATCATAGAATGGCTTTGATACCATATATTGGAATTTAGGCTATTAGGCACAGCAAAAAAACAAAAAAAAAAAATCCCAAACCAAGATCCCTATGTTGATTAAAATAGAAGATTAATTAAAAGATCAAGATCTTTACCTTTGTGTTTGAAAATTTTTTCTTCACTTGATTACCAAGAAAGGGTTGTAGCAAGCCACTATCTTTCCCACAAGATGAGGAAAGTCTGACTAGTAATCCACGTGAAGATCAAACAACAAACTTTTAGGAAAGAGTTGCAAAAAATTATTAGTTGCAAGTCTTAGGATTTTCGGTTTGGATGGAGAAGGAATGGTGGTCGAATTCTTTCTTGATTTTCCTCTCAATATTTTCGGCCAAGGGATGTGATTTATGATTAGGGTTTTATTTAATTATGATCTCATCATATTTATATGGCCCTTAATTAATTAGGTTTCAATCTAATGGCTTAGATTAAAACAACAAGCCTAATGACAATAATGCCATTAATGAAAGGTCAAACACACTCGTTTGACCTTGGACTTATTGATCCTAATATTAACACAATCCAATGGTCTTAATTTAATTAAATACATCATATATAAATAATTAAATTAGATAATTAATTTAATCATATTAAATTATTGCAAACAAAAATCATAATTAAATATATGAATTAAATCTCATTTAATCATAATTTAATTTCCTCTTTCACTTATTGTTTGAAACACTTTTATGCGTGTGACCTAATAGGTTCCCTAATTAAATGATAACTTAAGTCCTTAATTATTTCCTTAAATTAATTTAGAAAACTCTTAAGTGGAATTCCTATTTCCAAAATAGGAAATTTCCATAAAAGGTAATTCTTGTCCAACAAGAATTATATGAATTAAACTTCTTTAATTCATAATCAATTCTTCAATTGAGCCTTTCTAACTTAAGTAGATCATGAGCGGTATCTTGCCACACATCATGACCCCTAAGTAATCAAAAATTGCTAGTGGTAAGCAGAAACCCTAACACATGGACAATATTATGCTACTAGTCCCTTCAAGCCCCTTTACCAAGTTCAGTTTAATGTATGGACATTGTGCTAACTCCACTAAGCTAGCTACACCACACTTAGCCCGAATAATAGTTCCTTGTAATCTGAGTATTATTACTAAAATGATTTCCTTAGAGACCATCTCTAAGTACTATCCACTTTGGCCAAAGATTTTCAGTAATGTTCTTATACAAGAGGCCTTAGGTAAAACCCTCATTCTAACAGGAGTTATGATATCCTTTATTGACTACTTAAATATCTACGAGTGTGTCAAACTATACTCAATGCCCACCCTTTAAGCAGACCCTTTGGGAGAGCTAGGCATGGAATTAAAGTGTAGCATCTTAACTCTAGATCACTCTTAAGCATCTCAAGTCTAAGGATATTTGCACATTTCCATGCAGAGATATGTCATTAACATTGTTTAGATTTCCATATGACTATCTCCTGCGATCACTCCGAGGTAATTATTACTCCTAGTAAGCATCCACATGCTATACTCAAACATCCCAATGTTAGCATCTTTATGAGTTCAAATGATTTGATCAAATCAAATAATATACGCATGTGCTAGTCTTTCCGAATTAATAATGTCCATTCTCATTGATTCTATGACTAGGAAAATTTATGTTAAAACACAATTACACATGATAAGCATCTCACTATCATGATCTCATCATGAATGGCTCCATGCTATGTTTATACCATGGACTTTATTAAACCGATATACAATATTACTCTAAACAATAATAAGTACTGATTAATAAATAATGTCTTTTTATTAATATATTTCTAAAAACATCATTACAATGATTGTCTTTAGAGCACCTACACTAACACTGAATGGAATTAGGAATGTTCATTTTAGAATGATTTCTCACAGATTGAGACGACCTTAGATCCTTTTATTTGAAAATGATTTTTGATTTTTGAAGTCGCCACCTTAAGTTATTTTTGTTCGAAAAATTTAAGGTAAAAACCCATTTGACAATAATTTTATCCCAAAGGAAAAAAGTACACTAGTCTTTAAAACCAAAGAGGATTTAGGGACTAGGTTTTCGGTTGAACTTGGCTTCTAATTTTGACCTTGATTTAAAATATTTTGATGAGTAATTTAAAGAATGATATATAAAAATGAAATGACCTATAAGATGAATGCATAAAAAAATAAAGCAATAAAATAAAGCAATAAAAGAGAGCAATAAAGTAAATTATTACGATTCAAAAACTCAAGATAGGGGATATCAATTCTAACCCTGTTGGGTTCTAGGTTGATCACTCATTCCCCATAGATCGAAGCTAAAATAAAGAAAAATACATCCAATAACAAAATAAGAATCAAATAAATAAAGTAAAAGGAAAAAGATTTTTTTTTTAACATTTTTGGATTTGAAGTTTTTATACAACTTGCCTACGTATCCCGTTGAATGGGAATTAAAACCCACATAGTTCTTTCTTCTTGAGAAGGAGGGTTAATTTTATGCCCAATTTATCATGTTTTGGTTCTTTATTTTGATTATTTATCAAACTAAAGAAAGGTAAAAGATGAGTTGTTTATTTTGATGCTCTATCAAAATAAGAAAAGAAGAAAGAGTTTATGAATTAATACCTTTAGTCTTCATCTTTAGAGAGGCAACTGACGGAGTGCTCTTCCGGATCGGAGTTCTACCTTGAATCGATCAAAGCACGGGGAGATGGTCGAACTGCCTTTTACCTGACAATTCAAAAGAAAAGAAAACAAACGGACATAGTAACTTTATGTTAAATAAATTTTGAGGCTCCACACGCCTTGGATTTGATCCTTCTTTAGCTCAAAGAGAACTAAACAAAATGGGCTCTACACGCCTTAAAAAGTCATTCTTTAAACTCAAAGAGAGCTAAAGAAATAAGGAATAATAGGTATATGGGGGAGAAGAGAGTGAAATCAAATTGTGAAAACTCAAACTAGATGATTTTTTGTGTGTTTGGAAGGTGGGAGGAGTTTTCTATTTATAATACAAGCTTAGGGGATCTTATTTCATCATTTCCCGATGTGAGATTTGGTGAAAAGTGCAAAGTACGGAGCTACCGCCGAGAAGAAAGAGGAGTGCCGCTGGAGGGGGTGGCGGCGCCGCCACCTAAGGAGGGCAGCATAGGGGCTCAAAGGGGACAGCACCGCACCACATGCTACCAGCTACCACCCTAAAAGGAGGGCGGCAGCATGATCCCGAGCCCATTTCTGACTTTTTCAAATCCGTCTGGGAATGGTTCAGGCTCCGATGAGTGTCATTTAGCTTGGCACAAGTCCAAGGGGTGTAAAAAACTAGTGTCATAGTACCCCAGGACCGTCGCATTCCAAAAGTGGGACGTGACAAACATAAAGGTTGCAGATTGATGAGTTCAATCTATGGTCTTAAGAAGTTTTCAAATACAAGTTTTTTATTATGTCATTTTAAGTTGATGACATACAAATAGCTTGAATTAATAAAGGATAATATCAAAGATTAGTTATTGTCCAACTTAGAAAGGAAGGATATGAGTGAATCAATATTCTTGAAATTAAGATTTCAAGAGATCGAACAAGAAAGTTGTTATCTCTTTCTTTAGAGATATACATAAAGAAAGTTCTTGAATGATTAATTATATGTAATTGTTAACCCATGATTCTCCTATTTCCAAAGCTGAAGGCTTGAGCTGTAAATTATGTCCTAAAATTTCATGAGGAAAACAATGTATGAAAAAATATCCCTTATGTGAGAATGGTTGGATGTCTAAAGTGTACAATAGTGTATACGAGACCTAATATTTACTTTACTATCTAGATGGTAAGCAAATATCATTTCAACCTAGGTTTAGCACGTTGGAAGCGTTCAAAAAAAAGATATTAAGATATCTTAAGAGTATTGTAGATAACTCATTGTGTTATCAAAATGTGGAGAATTGAGATTCAAAAGTTATACATATGTCAATTGGGCTAGAGATATGGATTTAAAGAAATCCACTTCTGGATTTGTTTTCTTGCTTAATTGAAATTTCATATTTTGGAATAGCAAGAAACAATCATGTATAGCATTTTTAGCTGCAGTATAAAACGTGGTATGAATGAAGAGATTTTGGAACATTTGGGTATAAGGTGCTGCAAGTGAATCAGTTTTGAGTAAACTATGATAGTCAAGTAGCTGTAGGTTACACCAAAGTTCCAAAATTCATTACTATACCAAATGTACACAAAATATAATTTTGTCAATCATAAATGCATTCTACACATGAGATGGTTGTAAGTCAGTATGACAGAAAACATTTCTAGAGATGTATGCTTTGGACATACAAAGACTCAAGGATTGCGTAGATATTGATGTATTTAAGTTATTTATTGTTTTGTTCACCAAAGTTTACTTTATTATTGATACCAAAACATGGTGTTTGTTTTTTTCTTACATGAGTGTAAATGTTTAATACATTTACTGTTATTATATTGTGAAAGCATGTCAGATAAAAATTAGATTGAGCTTTTCATATGGGTAATCACCTTTATTTGTCTATATGATGAATGAAGATGAAATTGTTTTAAGAAAATTATTTGTGTAATAAGAAAGAGAGCTTGTGCTTAAAACCAGATAGTCATCTCATTTTAGGAAATAAGATTTGCATATCATGATGATGATATTGAAGTGGAAAATTATGTGTAATTATGCCTATATCTATGTAAATGGCTAGATGTGAATTCTAAATTGAACTAAGTAGATGAGAGAACTCAAGTTAGATATTAGGTGTGTCTAAACTATCATTTGCATAGTTTTTATAAATCAAAAATATATTTTTGATAGACATGCACTCCTTGAAAAAAGAAAGAACACTGTGACATGTGTTCATGACACATGTGTGAAATTTGACCAGAGGGAGGACAAAAGCTAATGATCTCAACTTTTGAAAATATGAGACCCTTGAGAATCATAATTCTCAAATTTACTATCCTTGTGACTTTAGGCTAGTTCCTAAGATATAATTTAGTGTTTGCTATCTTAGAGTATTACTAGAAGATCATCAATGATTCAATCATATGGGATACTTCTAGAAAAGCGAGTTGGATTATAATTGAGGGAATAAAGTAGAAAAGAAAATAGCTCAGTGATCACTTTCAATTTTCATGTTCACATGTCCACCAATTATGTTTATGAGTGAACATAATTGTGAATACAAAATATTATGAGATCAAAAGAGAGACAAAAAAAATGATAAGTAATTTGGGGTGGTACATATATTATCTACTCAAAAAGACACTTGTCGAGAAGCTATATATCCCTAACAAGTGTATAGCAAAGAGCTCTTATTGTATGTAGGTCATATGGTCTATTTACCTAGTATGAAATATCTATAAGGCTTGTAATTGATGGGATGTGTCTTGTCATGTGTGAGTGGGAGATGTTGGATTTAATGAATGGGTTCAGGTACGGCCATGAAAGGTGTATTGACCCAGACACATTAAACCATTAATTAATTATTAAGATAATTAATTAATAGGATAATATATTTATTTCAAATTATTAGAAATCAAAATGATAGGATAATATCCATAAGTTGGGAATTATCACTACCTTATTATCCTAAGGAATTCTAATATAGAATTATAATGATAAAAGAAAAGAAAAAGAAAGAGAATAAGTTCTCTGCCTAAAAAAAAAGGAGAGAAAAAGTTCTCTCTTGTGTGTGAAATTCTCCCTACGATTCACAGTGGTGAACAAGCAGTGAAATTGGTGGCTCTTATACTATGGAACAATAGCCCTTTCCATCTGTGATTAGATTTTAGACTGGTGACATAAGTCAAGAGATTGATTACTACACTTCAAGAAGTTAGTAATTTATTTTATGTTGATTATTGGAATAATCTAATACATCTTTATTTTCTAAATATAATTTAATTTCTCTTAATGAAGGATGTACAAAATTAATAATATTATTTCTTATAGTAATCCAATCTTTTGTTACCTTTTGATTAAAATATAATTCTAAAAAGAAATTTTAAATTATTTTGTATAGCATATACAAAAAACCATTGAAAGAAAGGAATATTTAGTTTATTAGAATTCACAAAATTAATAATATTCAGTTCTAATATTATCTCATTATTGACTATCATAATTTTCAGAAAACCAAATTCTTTCTTTCATTATTATGAGGTGCTAAAAATTCTTTTCTAATACTTTTTTTAATCTATAGAAAATTCAGAAGTAATTATATTTAATTGAGAATAATTTTTCTTTTGTGATTGAATAGGAGATAAAGGTGGAGAAAAATTTTGTTTAACTTCTTGATAAATAGATTGAAAATTTGTATTAGTAAAATTAACTTATTGCAATTGAATATTTGTAGATAAAGGAGTTTTTGGAATAAAAGTAGAAGGCTTAGAAGTAGAAGGTCTGGAAATTGAAATAGAAGGTCTATTATTTTCTAAAAGATTCAGTATTTAGAGTAAATTCTATGTCACACCCTAAAACCACTGGTGCGACGGTCTAGGGTAAGGGTAGGCATAAGGCCACCGTACACCCGTAAAACCCTTAGCTAACCTGGATCAAATATACAATACATACTAGCATCATGACAAACATTTATATCTTATATATATCTCATCAACCTGATATGATATTTCTTTTTGTTTCTTACCGATCAAAAGATAATTCTAACATCAATCAATATGGAACAAGGGAAAGACTATAATGTCATCCATGGCAACAAAAGAATAAGCAACATCACACACATCTACGGAGCTTCTAAAAGTATACTTCTCACAGACATGAATATATATATATAATTCAACTATTTTCCAAAAATATTACATAATAGAGTCTTCTTGTGGAGAAGGAAATCAAGAAGTCTTGTCTTCAGGATTAACTTTCTCTCGAGCTAAGCTAAAACCTGAAATCCATAGAAGAGTGGTAAGTTTTCAACTCAGTAAGATGTGAACAATCAAAATGAATAACATATATAGAGATCAACAGTAATTAAAAGTGATCAAGAGATCACAACACATGAATAACATATCATATTATGCATAACAGAGGCTTATTAATGAACTTGATCCAAGAAAAACAACCAAGTCATTATCAATATTCAAAGATTATATTTATGGAGGGTTTCAATAAATTAAACTCATAAATAACATGTACATATATATGAATATAATATACTTTAGCAAAAATTATCATATGGAGAATCATACACATGAAATTAAATCCACACTTACCTCTTAACTCTAAAAAGCTTTCTAGCCAAGCTCAAATCTTGCTAAAATCCAAAAGATCATTAATTCCTTGAGTTCTCTTCTCCTAAATAAAAATCCCCAAAATTTTAAAATTTATGATTTTCACGAAACAATCATATAAAATAATCATCCATAAATTCTAAGCTCCTTAGAGTCTATATAAACAAATTCTAGCATTAATTTAACCATTAATAGAGGATAAATAATAGTTATGGAGAAAATTTACTATTCACAGTACTATTCATCCAAAAATCATAAATTCTCATAATTACTAAATCCAACCATAAATATTAGCTATTAGTGCTCACAAAAGATTACCTACAACTTAAAAATAACTATTCTAGCTAACAAAGAACTTAACTCAAACTAGAGAGAAGATTTGAGAAAATTACCTTATTTTCTCCCCCAAATAAATTGTGAAGAATTTGGCTTGAATTGATACTCTTATACACTTTAATTTGTGTTTTCTAGCATTAATAAGGCTTAATTGGAGTATTAAAACCTTGAAAATGAAGAAAAATGACTTATGGTTGAGAGGAATAGGAAATGGAAAAGAAAAGAGAAGAAGGAAGAAAGAAAAATGAATGTGAAGAAAAGCTACTGCAAAAAAAAAACCCCAAGTTCACTGGTCATGCGCATTGTTCATATGCACTGTTCACACTACTGTTTACGTATACTGTTTATGTGTACTGTTCACGCGTACTGTTGACGTGTACTTTTCACGTGCACTGTTCACGACAGAAATTGAAAAAATTCACTTCGGCGGCACATGCTAAACCAGCTTAAGCTACAAAAGTCTAAATGTCTCGATTCTTCCTTTCACTTAAACTAGACATGATACTATAATATATCCCAAATTCTTTATTTAAAGTCTTGAATATAAATTCATAAAATTATGCACAAATACAAACTCTAAAATTCAAATTAAAATAAATAAATCTCACTTCTAAAACAAACATTCCATAACAAATCTTATATACAACATTACAAGAATTTCAGAATACATACAAGCAAAAAAAATCTCAAGTGTTATATTCTATATGAATATTTCCACTATAGTTTTCAATAATTATAGAAGTAGAAGATTTATTTTCTATAAGTATTGGATGAGTAAGTTCTTGTAATTTCCATGTACTAGATTGAGATAATTCATTTCATTTTAATCTTCTACATGTATGTATTTTTGAATGTTGAGTATTAATGTCATGATCCGGTTTCCCAAACCGTGATGGTCCTAGGACACGGGAGATGCCAATGGCGCCCGGCGCCCGTAGAACCCAATATCAGTCACATCAATCCTATCCATTCAACAAATATATATAATTCATATTCATACATTACCCATCATTCTATTTACATGCCATACATTCTGAAAATAGTTGAATTAAAAATTCTCACCATATCACATCAATTCATAATATTTCCATATCATAATATCATTATTGGATACATGTTCATTTCCTAGCTAACCCGTACATACCCATGGAGCAGCTAGATCATGAACACCAAAATAAATGTTATACAAAATAGAGTATCTGTAAATACATCTGAAAATCTGTGGCAGAATCCCCAGAGAAATAGAAGTCTGGATTCTGCAACTTTAATCCTCTCCTAAAAGGGGTAAACAATAAACGGGTGAGTATAGATGATACTCAGTTAATTCACATGCATCGCAATAAATAATAGGTATCATATAACAAAGGTATCAATCAAAATGATAATAGTGTACCAAATAAATGTCAAGGTATAATAAAGCCAATGATCATCATATAGGTTAGGTATTATATATGTATATATGGAAAGAGAGATACTGGGATGGACTGTATGAAAAGAAATCATACGATCTCCAAACAATCAAATCGTTGGACCATGTAGGTCCTAGTTCATCCATATCAGGGCAAATAAGCATAAGGCTGATCAGGCCTTATGGCCAAGACCATAATCTCCTCCCAACTACGGTACAAATATAAAATGTGCATGTAATATCTACCATTTTGTTATATTTTATTTATTGTGTAATTGATGAATTTAAATAAATAAAGGATATAAATGTTTTGAGGAATCCAGAAATTTCTGGTTGCAGGAAATTGTGAGGTTGATTGCATGTTCTTAGAGAAATAATTTCGTAAAGTGTAAAACATAAAAGTTGTGAATCTATGTCTCATTTATAATTCTGTAAAATGGATTGACAAAATTCTGTGTGTGGGGAGTTATGTCTCTTTGAGCAGAACTGGTCTGGTTGAGTGATTCTACAGAAAGTCTCTGTCTGTTTGGAATTTTTGGGAATGACTGAGACAAATTGAGTCAAAGGTATAAACATGAAAAATGTTTCTTTATGTGTTGTGTTATTATCTATAAAATTTTAGAATTTTTGGATAAGTATATCTCAGTGGAGAGTAGATTTTCTCAGGACTGTTCGGATGAATTGTGGGGGTGATAAGTCTGGGTGATTTTCGAGAGTCACCATGGTCTGTGTAGTTGCTCTTATGATTTAAATTTTGGATATGTCGAGTCTTTATATGTCTATTGTAAGTGGCAAAAAGAATCAGGAAGTTTGGACGTTTGTAGGTCAATTGCGAGCTGGTTAAGTATAAGTTGCCGAGGAAGAGTTTTTAGCTTAGTAGGATCTGGTTATGGTGAGCCGGCAAAATATGAAGTGGCATTTTACGAGCTGGCAGTGCGAGCTAGCGAAGTGGCGAGGTGAGATTTCCAAAGTGGCAATTAGCGAAGAAGCATATGCGAGGTGGCATATGCGCAGTGGAG
This sequence comes from Aleurites moluccanus, assembly GCA_948193065.1. Taxonomy (NCBI): domain Eukaryota; kingdom Viridiplantae; phylum Streptophyta; class Magnoliopsida; order Malpighiales; family Euphorbiaceae; genus Aleurites; species Aleurites moluccanus. Next base: position 11,227 of record CANXYC010696934.1, read on the forward strand.
TTAGGTGAAGAGGATTTGGCGAAGAGACTTTGGCGAAGAGGAAAGGCGAGTTGGCATTCTACGAAGAGGCATTGTGCGAAGTGGCAGTTCGCAAAGCAGAGTTTGGCAAAGAGGTAATATACGAAGTGGCAATTCGTGAAGCAGGATTTGGCGAAGAGGAAGATAGGCGAAGTGAGTTAGCGAAGAGGCGTAGAGGCATTGCCAAGGTGGCATATGCGAGACGGCATAAGCGAGGAAGAGTTCACGAGGAGAATTTGGCGAGGCAGCATATGCGAAATGACATATGCGAGCTGGATTAGCGAAGTGGCATTGCCGGGCCAGTTTGGCGAGCTGAGAATGGCGAGCTGGCATATGCGAGGTTGCTTTGCCAAGGCGGATTGGCGAGCTGGCAAGCGAGATTTTTGGGGCAGTGGTTTATTTAACTCCAGCAACCCAGTAGCATTTTTCACGATTTTTCCTTCCTTCTTTCTTCGTTAATTTTCAGTTTTTCTCAGATTAGTTCCATTTTATTCTCTAAGGCATTAATACTTAAATTAATGCATTAGACCTCTAGATTATTCTATATTAAGGCAGGAATTATCATATTTAAGTAAGAAATCTCAAGAATTTCAGTTTTGAAGAAATAATGTAAATTTTCTTTCAAGATTATTTTCTTTTAGATTTATTTAAGTCTGTTGGTTAGAATAATTAATATTGGGTATATAGAATTTATTGCAAGCAATTTGAAATCATTAATGGTAATTAATGTGGAAGGAAATCAGAATGTTGGGACTGTCATGAACAGTAACATGAATAGTAAATCTGAATTAAATGCAGATTTTTCTTTAAGAGATAATTAAATTGATGTTGGAAATTAAGAATAGAGACTCTAAGGTGATTAAATATTCAGAAATCATGTTAAATATTATTGATTTGGAGAAAATCCTAATTTTGAATATTTGGGAAATTGCTTAGGAGGAGGAAATCAAAATAATTGAGGAGTTGGAGCTGAGTAAATTGCCAAAGAAAAATTTAAGAGAAGTTGTGTAAGAGGTAAATATGAACATTTCATTTATTTATTGCTTCTTTGAAATAATATAATCAAGTATTCTTAAATTTGTTCATCCATATTTATATATGTATAATGTAAATGACTTGATGAATTTTCTTGGATCAAGTTCATTTGCTTTTTGCTTGTTAAATTCAAATGAATGATGATATATGTTGATGGTCT
>CANXYC010697031.1:0-13742 GCA_948193065.1 Aleurites moluccanus
GGGGGGGGGGGGGGTTGGTGTGGTTAGTGAAAAAAAAAAATGGAAAAAAAAATGACAGGGGACCACGCGGGGGGTCGAGGAGAGAGACCCGCGCTGGAAGGATTAGAAAATAATAAGATAAAGAAATAAAAAAAAAATAAAAAAAAAAATTTTTGGTAAAACAATTTGTTAACCTTCCCCCCCTTTTTTATTAAAAACTAAAATTTTTACCCCCCCCCCCCCCCCCCCTTTGAAAAAAAATTACTCAACACATAAAAGGGTATAAATAAAGTCTCTTACTATATCAGGCATTTCTCTCCCTTAATAAATAAAAAAAATGTTCAAAGGGTACATAAAGGATCATCAAAGCAAAAATATTGGAATATGCCATCAACATTTTCAAACAAATATTTACTTAAATCAATAGGCATATAAACATTATTATAGTGGTAACACATTCATTCAATGAAGTTTAAAGTTTAGGGTTACAAATTATAGCTATGAATTTTAACCTCTTGATGGAGATAAGCCTATTTTGAGTTAGGCATCCATTGCATAACATTTGGCTTCTTTTTGTTTGGAGCTTCAAATAATATGACTTCTTCATCATCATAATTTTCTGCATAAAATAAGAAGTCTTTGGTACCCATTTCATTTTGGATCCTTAGGGGTTAGCCTTTGTGTCTTTAACAACCCAAACTAACTTAGTTTATGGTTGTTTCTTTTTAATGGCACATTTATGAATGATATGACCAAATTTATTGCAATAAGAACAATATTTGAGAAATGTCATATTATTTATACTTTTATATGAATAATGCCTTTTTGTTTTGCAAAAATAAGATTTATGTCCATAACCATTACATGAATAACAATATCCATTAAATTTATGGTTATGACTATGAATGTTACGCTTATGGTTTTTTTGTTGGGGGCATGATTATTTTTATAATTATGACCATGAGAATTATAAGAAAGATGATGTCTAATGAATAGAGTTTTAAAAATCATACTTTCTTTTTCTTTTTCTTGTTTTGAAAGAGACGAATTTAAACTATTTAAATCATTTTTAAGAATTTCATTCTCTTTTAAAATTTGGTCATAATCTTGAGATTTCACCAATAGCTTTTTGTTTTTATTTTCAAGATCATTATTGGTAAAAATCAATGAAAGAATTTTATTGTTCAAATGTTCATTTTCATATTTCAAATTATCAATTTGACATTTGAATACTTTATTTTCCTTTTTTATTTTCTCACCCTCAATGCATATGGTTTCTAATGCATCTATTAACTCATCATATGAAAAATTTTCATCAAAAGAGTTTGAGGGATTTGATGTTACCTCATGAGAAGAGGTATCCTCATCAATGGCCATGAAGCATAGGTTAGCAAGCTTATCCTTACTTTCCTCATCACTTGTAGAGGTTGAACAATCTATGCTACTTTCTCTTCTAGATTGTAGCATCATTTCCTCTTGCTCATTGTCTTCTTGTTGTTATTGATGAATAGGAGTGTTTGTATCTAAAGCTTCATCAACATCATAAGAGGTGTTAGTTTTATAAGTAGAATCAAGTAAATTCTATATTTCATTAGCACTAACATAATGAGACACTTTACTTAATCATTCTCATTTAATGAGCTTCTAATAATTTGCATGGCCTTAATATTCAATGCCAATTATTTCAAATCATGCTCATGCCATAGATTCCTAGGTTTTATAATGAGTAAGCCATCTTCAATGACTCGCCATAAATTTTCATCTAAATCATCTAGGAATTTTTCCATTTTATTTGCCCATATGCTATAATTTTTACCATAAAAAAAATGATAATTTATCTACTTTATATGCAAGATTCTTATATGTTGCCATAGGATCAACACTTGTATGGTTAAATCCTCAATGAAGAGCGCAAACTCTGATACCAATTTTTAGTCCCTTTGACAACCAAAAGGGAAGGTGAATTGGTTGTTTGACAAAATAAAAAATTAATCACAAATTAAAATAGCAAAAACAAATAAACCAATTCAATAATGAATGTATATACAAGTATAAATGAGTAAAATATCAAGAGTGTAGGGAAGAGATAATTAAATACAAGATTTATAGTGGTTTGGCTAACCCTTGCTTACGTCCACTCCTCGAGATCACACTTGAGTATTTTACTTTGATCCTTTTACGGGTGCAATCAAGTGTTTTCACGGGATTACACTCAAACCTTTACAAGTGTTTTACAAGGCTTACACTCAAACCTTTACAGTGAATTTAAGATAAGTAATGAAGGCTTATAAACAATTCCCTTTCTCTTTTTAATCTCACTTAATAGCCCAAAAAAATAATGAGAAAGAGAAGAAGAACAAGTACCCAACTTCCTAATAGATTCACCTCAATGAATCTTACAAATAAATAATCTAACTAAGAAAATGAAGTTGGAGATTTGTTTTTAACATATATAAGCTCAATAGATGTTGTTCTTCACCTTTGGCATCCTTTTGGAACTTATATTTATAGTCCTAACCCAAATAAAGCCGTTATGGTCATTAAAAACCAAAATATAGCTATTACAACACTTTCCAATGGCTAGTTTTGCTGTTTGAATAGCAGGAGTCGCGCCCGTGATTTTTTATCCCTGTCAGAGTATTAACTTAATTTTATTGTATCTTGAGTTATACAACTCCAAATCATGTACCGTTTTTTGAGTTGAAAAGATGTCTACTTGAAATTTGTAGTTTAAATCAACTCCATAATGATTCATATTCATGTCTTAAAAAATCATAACATTTTCTTGCTCAAATCTGAAAGACAGTTTGAGCATACTTCGCTAAATTTTCAATTTCTCCTTCTATAGAAGTCGAAATCACTTGATTTTTTTTCCATATGAAACTAGACATCTAGAGATTCAATTATATAGAATGGAATGCTCAAATTCTTCTTTTATAATTCCCAGCAATATTTTTAATTTGCAATATTAATTATGTCCTAGTCTATCAGTTTGAGCATAATTCCTTAAAAAATTCATATCTTCATTTTCCAATGTCCAATGGTCAAATCAATTTTTTTTCCTAAAACTAGATATCCATATCTTTCCATCCATATATGGTTTGTCCTATTAGCTTCTCCCAATTTATACAGAATTTAGTATCAAATCAGACTTTGTGCAAGTCTATCAGTTTTTCGGTGTCACGCCTTCAACTTCCTTGAGTCGCTCCTGCGAATTCCATGCGTCGCTCTCGCTACTGGAGAGACACTGTTCATCTGAGGCTACTGGATGTTTTGATAAATTTTTATTTTAATTTCGCACCCGCGACCTAAAACTTTTTAAGGTTGCAACTGACTTTGTCATACCTGTGATCAACCTTGTTCCCAAAGTCGCACCTATGACTACAAATGGTCGCACTCGCGACACTCCAAAATTCAGCAACTTGCAGCTTCATTTCTAAAAAGTTACATTCTTCAAATATGCTCCCCCTTAGCATATGCACTCTTTCAAATAGTGTTAATCCTATAAATAAATTTTGATCATGATTTCTCATGCCTTGACCAACTCAAACAAATTGTTAATACAATTAAAACAATTAACATGTTTTGTTATCATCAAAATCAATATCAAGCCCAAGAGGACTAACAATCTCGCCCTTTTTTATGATAACAAAATCATACATATAAGTGTTAAAAAAAAGGCAAAAAATGCTCAAAAAATATTTGCGAATAACACTTGTATAACTTCTCCCCCTTTTTGATATCAACAAAAAGATTTTATACTCCCCCTTTGAAAAAAAATTACTCAGCACATAAAGGGGTATAAATTAAGTCTCTTCCTATTTCAAGCATTTCTCCCCTGTAATAAATAAAAAAAATGTTCAAAGGCTACATAAGGGATCATCAAAGAAAAAATATTTTAAAAAAAATTTGAATATGCCATCAACATTTTCAAACAAATTTTTACTTAAATCAATAGGCATATAAACATTATTATAATGCTAACACATTCATTTAATGAAGATTAAAGTTTAGGGTTACCACTTGTAGCTATGAATTTTAACTTCTTGAAGGAGGTAAGCCTATTTTGAGTTGAGACATCCATTGCATAACATTTGGCTTTTTTTTGTTTGGAGCTTCAAATAATATGACTTCTTCATTATCATTAATTTTCTGCATAAAATAAGAAGTTTTTGTTACCCATTTTATTTTGGGTCCTTGGGAGTTAGCCTTTGTGTCTTTAATAACCCAAACTAACTTAGTTTTTGGTTGTTTCTTTTTAATGGCACATTCATGAATAATATGACCAAATTTATTATAATAAGAACAATATTTGAGAAATGTCATATTATTTCTACTTCTATATGAATGATGCCTTTTTGTTTTGCAAAAATAAGATTTATGTCCATAATTATTACATGAATAACAATATCCATTAAATTTGTGGTTATGACTATGAATGTTATGTTTATGTTTTTTTTTTTATTGGGGGGCATGATTATTTTTATAATTATGACCATGAGAATTATAAGAAAGATGATGTCTAATGAATGGAGCTTTAAAAATCATACTTTCTTTTTCTTTTTCTTGTTTTGAAATAGACGATTAAACTATTTAAATCATTTTTAAGAATTTCATTCTCTTTCAAAATTTGGTCATAATCTTGAGATTTCAACAATAACTTTTTGTTTTTATTTTCAAGATCATTATTGGTAGAAATCAAGGAAAAAATTTTATTATTCAAATGTTCATTTTCATATTTCAAATTATCAATTTGACATTTGAACACTTTGTTTTTCTTTTTTATTTTCTCACCCTCAATGCACATGGTTTCTACTGCATCTATTAACTCATCATATGAAAATTTTTTATCAATAGAGTTTCAGAGATTTGATGTTACCTTATGAGAAGAGGTATCTTCATCAATGGCCATGAAGCATAGGTTAGCAACCTCATCCTTGCTTTCCTCATCACTTGTGGATGTTGAACAATCTAAGCTACTATCTCTTCTAGATTGTAGCATCATTTCCTCTTGCTCATTGTCTTCTTGTTGTTGATGATGAGTAGGAGTGTTTGTATCTAAAGCTTCATCAACATCATAAGATGTGTTAGTTTTATAAGTATAATCAAGTAAATTTCATATTTCATTAGCACTAATAGAATGAGACATTTTATTGTAATCATTCTCATTTAATGAGCTTCTAATAATTTGCATGGCCCTAATATTCAATGCAAATTGTTTCAAATCATGCTCATGCCATAGATTCCTAGGTTTTATAATGAGTAAGCCATCTTCAACAACTCCCCATAAATTTTCATCTAAATCATCTAGGAATTTTTCCATTTTATTTGCCCAAATGCTATAATTTTTACCATCAAAAAATGGTGATCTATCTACTCTATATGCAAGATTCTTATATGTTGCCATTGGATCAACTCTTGAATGGTTAAATCCTTAATGAAGAGCACAAGCTCTGATACCAATTTTTAGTCCCTTTGGCAACCAAGAGGGATGGTGAATTGGTTGTTTGACAAAATAAAAAATTAATCACAAATTAAAATAGCGGAAGCAAATAAACCAATTCAACAATGAATGTATATATATGTATAAATGAGTAAAATATAAAGAGTGTAGGGAAGAGAGAATCAAACACAAGATTTATAGTAGTTCGGCTAACCCTTGACTACCTCCATTCCTCAAGATCACACTTGAATATTTTACTTCAATCCTTTTACGGGTGCAAGATCAAACCCAAGTGTTTTCACGGTATTACACTCAAACCTTTACAAGTGTTTTACAAGGCTTACACTTAAACCTTTACAATGAATTTAAGATTAGCAATGAAGGCTCATAAACAATTCTCTTTCTCTTTTTAAACTCACTTAATAGCCTAAAGAAATAATGAGAAAAAGAAGAAGAATAAGTACCCAACTTCCTAATAGATTCACCTCAATGTATCTTACAAATAAATAATCTAACTAAAAAAAAGAAGTTGGGGATTTTTTTTTAACTTATGTAAGTTCAATAGATGTTGTTCTTCACCTTTGGCATCCTTTTGGAACTTATATTTATAGTCCCAATCAAAATAGAGCCGTTATGGTCATTTAAAACTAAAATATAGCTGTTACAACACTTTTCAATGGCTAGTTTTGCTGTTTGAATCGCAGGAGTCGCGCCTGCGATTTTTTATCCTTGTTAGAGTAGTAACTTAATTTTATCATATCTTGAGTTATACAACTCCAAATCATGCACCATTTTGCATTGGAAACTTTGAAATGTCTAATTTAAATTTGTAGTTTAACTCAACTCTAAAATGATTCATATTCATCTCTTAAAAAATCATAACATTTTCTTGATCAAATTTGATAGACAGATTGAGCATACTTTGCTAAATTTTCAATTTCTCCTTCTATAGAACTCAAAATCACTTGATTCCTTTTCCATATGAAACTAGACATCTAGAGTTTCAATTATTATAATGGCATGCTCAAATTTTTCTTCTATAATTCTCAGCATTATTTTCAAGTTGCACTACTAATTTTATCCTAGTCTGTTAGCTTGAGCATAATTCCTTAAAAAATTCATATCTTCATTTTTCAATGTCCAATTCTCAAATTAATTTTTCTTTATAAAACTAGACATCCATATCTTTCCATCTATATATGGTTTGTCATATTAGCTTCTCCCAATTTATACAAAATTTGGCATCAAATTAAACTTTGTACAAGTCTGTCAGTTTTCCAGTATCACGCCTTCAACTTCCTTGAGTCGCGCCCGCTACTGGAGAGATATTGTTCATTTGAGGCTACTGGATGTTTTGATAAATTCTCATTTTAATTTTACGCCAGTGAATAGAATGTGTCACAACCACGACATGAAATTTTTCAAGACTGCAACTGACTTTGTCGCACCTGTGATCAACCTTGTTCCCAAAGTCGCACCCACGACACGCCGAAATTCAGCAACTTGCAGCTTCATTTCTAAAAAGTTTCATTCTTCAAATATTCTCCTCCTTAGCATATGTACTCTTTCAAATAGTGTTAATCCTATAAATAAACTTTGGTCATGATTTCTCATGCCTTGACCAACTCAAACAAATTGTTAGTACAATTAAAACAATTAACATGTTTTGTTATAATCAAAATCAACATCAAGCCCAAGAGGCCTAACAAACATAATAGGTGATAATTAACAAACAATAAACATCATTAAAAGGGTTCAAATGGTAAGTGAAATCAAAGGAAAAATAAGGCAAAAATTAGGCAAACATGGCCAACATAGGTTCGGCCAAACATGGCCTTTTGGAGCAAGTTTCCAAATAATATTTTAACACATTAGGTATGATAATTGATGCATATTAAACTCACCTCACACTTCAAATCACCTAGCAAAATTGATTTGCCACCAATTTCTTCAAAGTAAGCAATAATGGCAATCTTCCAATTCCGTAGTTTCTACATCAAACCAATCAAATATAATCCTTCTATTAGCCATCAATTAACATAATATAACCTTATTTAATATTAACTAATACTAATTCAAAGATTCAACTCTTACAACTTCAACCTAGGGTTTCCAAATTAGGGAAAACCTATCAAATGCATCAATTGATGCAATTAAACATAATGCCCATCTATTTTATCATTTAATATACTTAAATCAATTATAAAACCAAACAAATCAACTTATTTCCTCAAATTGATGTTTGGGCCGAAATCTTCAATGTAATGGTTCTTGAAATTCATTGAGTTCCAAGGTAAGAAATGGATAGAAAATGGAAGAACAAAGGTTTGATTCAAGTTTTCTTTAAGTTTTCCTTAGGTTTTTGCATGAAATATGGAGAGATAAATGGAATGAGTGGTTCTGCCAAGGCTAGATGGGAGAAGAAGATGAGAAAAAATAATCCTAAGTGTTGCTTATATAGGTGGGTTAAATGAAAAATTATATTTAAGTCCTTAAACTATCCATTAATCATACTTTTACCCCATTTCCTTCTCTAATTTATTCTAACAATTCTGTTGAGAATTAGATTTAAAAATGGGAACTGAAATAACTTCTTTTTATCTATACTTTATTATAAAAATATTTTCAGATTCATTCTAAAACTCAGACAGTGTGATTCCTACTATACTCCTAAAGTTCAACTTATTTACGATTTTGCCATTACTTAAATTTTCAGTGTTCCTAAACATTTTCACCTCTTTCTTTTCACCATAATTTCACATATAAATATATGATTCTTTATCCCCTGGTCTGAATCAAAAATTCATCTATCAACTGGACTGTTATTTCCCCGAGCAGTATAATTAACACTGACATTTTCTGGGACAGTATCTTAAATGCATTCTAACTGTGTTTCAAAAATTATTCTTAGTTATTCGGTATTCCCAAACCAATAACTAATTATACTATTGTTCAATTATGGTAGCATTTCCTAGGGTATTACATTATACCCCTCTTTAAATAAATTCGTCATCGAATTTAAAATAATTACGTACCTCAATATTGGAACAGGAATGGATATTTGTCCTTCATTTCCTGTTCACTCTCCCAGGTACACTCCTCTATCAATTGATTCCTCCAAAGCACTTTTACTATCGGGATCTCCTCACTCCGCAACTGTCTGACTTTTTGATCAACAATTTTTACTGGTAACTCCTCATATGATAAGTCTTCATTGACACTAACATCTTGTACCTCCAATACATTTGATGGATCATGTACATATTTTCATTGCATCGAAATATGAAATATCGGATGAACATGGCTCAAATTAGGTGGAAGAGCCAATCTATATGCCACATTGCCAATCTTCTCAAGTATCTCAAATGGCCCTACATATCTCGGTGACAATTTTCCTTTCTTCCCAAATCTCATCACACCTTTCATAAGTGAGTTTTTAAGGAATACATGATCACCATCAGCAAAGTACATATCTTTCCGCTTCGGATTGGCATAACTCCTCTGTTTGCTGAAAGCGGTCTTCATCCGTTCTTTAATGATCGACAACTTTTCCATTGTCTCCTTTATCAACTCTGGTCCCTCTAATTGTTTCTCACTCGGTTTCACCCAATATATCAGAGATCAACATTTTTTACCATACAGTGCCTCGTAAGGAGCCATTCCAATAGAAGAATGACAACTATTATTGTAGGAGAACTCAATCAGTGGCAGATACTGATCCCGGTTTCCTTTGAAATCTAGAACACATAACTGCAACATATCCTCTAATGTCTGGATAGTCCTTTCTGACTGTCCATCGATCTGTGGATGGAAAGTTGTACTGAATCGTAACTGAGTACCCATAGCCTCCTGAAACTTCTGCCAAAACTGAGAAGTAAATTGTATACCCCTATCCGATATAATCATCAATGGCACTCCATAAAGCCGTACAATCTTATCCACATAGAGTTGTGTATACTGAGCTGCTGAAAAGCTGATCTTCACTTCCAGAAAATGAGCAGACTTTGTCAATCAATCCATAATAACTCATATGGAGTCATAACCCCATGTAGTCCTCGGTAAACTGACTACAAAATTCATAGTAATCTACTCCCATTTCCACTCTGGCAACTCTATCTCTTGAAGCAAACCAAGTGGCTTCTGATACTCAAACTTAACCTGCTGATAGGCTAAGTATGTAGAAACAAATCTAGCTACATCCCTCTTTATATTAGGCCATCAATAAACATATTTTAGACCATGGTATATCTTTGTAATTCTAGGATATACATTGTATGAAGAATAATGAGCCTCTTTCATAATCTGATCTCGTAGCCCATTGATGTTGGGTGCACATAACCGATTCCCACACTTCAATATATCATTCTTTAATGTAAACTTTGATGCCTTGCCATTCTGAACATCTCCCTTTAGCTTCGGTAGATATGGGTCCCTATCTTGTGCCACTTTAATATCATCAATCAATAGCGGCTTAACTCGAAATTGGGTTATCAGAGCCTGGTTACTATCTTGGGACCCAAATCCAACTCTACCCCCATATCAGCTAACTCCTTCATCTCATAGATCAATGGTCTCCTAGAAACTGAGATGTGAGCTAGACTACCCATAGACTTTTGGCTCAGTGCATCTGCTACTACATTAGCTTTACCCTGATAGTAAAGGATCTCACAATCATAATCCTTAAGAAGTTCAACCCATCTGTGTTGCTGGAGGTTCAAATACTTCTGTTGAAGTATATATTGCTAACTCTTGTGATCAGTATATATCTCACATTTAGTACCATACAAATAGTGCCTCCAAATCTTCAGTGCAGATACTATTAATGCCATCTCAAAATCATGTTTCAGATAGTTCATCTCATGTTTCTTTAACTATCGAGAAGCATATGCAATCACTCTTCTATTCTGCATCAGAACACATCCCAATCCAACTCTGAAAGCATCACACTAAATTCTGAATTTATCATCCTCTGATGGCAATGCTAACACTGGAGCACTCGTGAGGCAAGACTTTAAAGTCTGAAACTGCTATCACATTTATCTGTCCACTCATACCTCTCCTGTTTTCGAGTCAATTTAGTCAATGGAGCAGCAATTTTGGAGAAATTCTTCACAAATCGTCTGTAATATCCTGCCATACCAAGGAAACTATGGATCTCAGAAATATTTGTAGGCCGAGGCCAATTAACAAGTGCTTCAACCTTCTAAGGATCTACCTTAATACCATCTTTACAAACAATATACCCTAGAAAGCACACTTTAGTGAACCAGAACTGGCATTTAGACAACTTAGCATACAACTAATGCTCTCAAATTGTCTGTAATACAATCCTGAGATGCTCTGAATGCTCCTCCTCACTCCTAAAATAGATAGAAATGTCATCTATGAACACTATGACAAACTTATCCAAGAATGGTTTAAATACTCTATTCATCAGATCCATAAATATAGTCGATGCATTAGTCAACCCGAATGGCAACGTCAGAAACTCATAATGTCCATATCGGGTCTTAAAAGCAGTCTTGGGTACATCTCCCTTCTTAATTCTCAACTGGTGATACCAGGATCTCATATCAATATTTGAGAAATGACTGGCACCCTGCAATTGATCAAATAGATCATCAATCCGTGGCAACGAATATTTATTCTTCACTAACACCTTATTCAGCTGCCTGTAGTCAATACACATCCTCAGAGAGCCAATCTTCTTTTTCACAAACTACACTGGAGCACCCCACGGAGAACTGTCTGGTCTAATAAACCCCCTATCCAATAACTCCTGTAATTGCACCTTTAACTCTTTCAATTCTGCTGGTGCCATTCTGTACGGAGGAATGGATATTAGATTGGTGCCTGGATACACCTCAATCTCAAACTCTATCTCCTTATCTGAGAGTAATCCTGGCAATTCATCAGGGAAGACATCAGAAAATTCCTGGACTACTAGTATCTGATCAATCCCTATTGAAGTCTTCTGCACATCTATCACATGAGCCAGAAATGTTGAACAACCCTTTCCTATCATCCTTCTAGCCTGGATAGCACAAATAAAATTGATTCCAGATTCACATCTATCACTCTGGAATTCAAATTCTGGTTGCCTCTCAGGCTAGAATTTATTAACCCATTTCTCATAACAATCAATAACTGCACGACGTGTCATTAGCCAGTCCATACCAAGTATCACATCAAGCTCTAACACAGGCAGTTCTATCAAATCAGCACGCATAATATTATCATCTATCTCAATCACACAACCCAGATAAAAATAATTCACTTTTATACTCTCCCCCATAGGTGTGGCTATCTCTAAAGGAACAATCAATAATTGTCTCATTTTATTTAACTTAGGTACAAACAATGGTGAGACAAAAGAATGTGTAGCACCAGAGTCAAACAATGCATATGTTATTTCATTATGTATAAGAATAGTACCTATAACCACATTATCAAATCTCTGTGCCTCTTGAGCATTTAAAGAAAAAACTCACCCCTGACCTATGCCTGTTGGGGTCTGACTACTGCTCAGTGCTTGACCTCTGCCTCTGCCTCTGCCCCTTCCAGGAGTATCTCTAGCTACATTCTGACTCATATGAATAGTAGGTTGGGACACTGATGCTGAAAGCTACTGATCAACCCATAAAGGACATCTGCTAATAAAATGATCATATTGCCCACATTTCAGGCAAGCACCTGTCTGTCGTCGACACTCCCTCCGTGCCTTCTACCACAAAAATTGCAAATCGACACACTGGGCATTTGAGAAATAGGTCTAGAAGAACCCTGTGAATAAGTAGGTGTTGACTGCATTAGAGGTCCTCTACTCTATGTCTTCCTCCTCTGACTGCCAGATGGATGTTTCTAATCAAATCTGGGCACTAGCTCAATTTGTCTAGGTTGGGAGCTGCTTTCCCCTCTCCTGCCCTGTGAACCAAGTCCTCCCTTCCTTTTATGATCTCTCTGACTTGTACTTTTCCTCCATCTGGTTAGCCTTGTCAATGATGGTAGTTAGAGATGTGAACTCTATAGCAAGCAGGGCATTATGAAGTGAGGCATGCAATCCCCTCATGAATCTACTGATCAAATCTGCCTCAGTAGGAGCAACTTGTGTAGCATTTCTGCTCAATCTAATGAACTCTTTAGCATACTCTTCCACTGTCCTATTACCCTGCTCAAGCTGTTCAAACTAAATAAAATTCTTAGTTTTCACCCCTTCTGTCAAGAACTCATTAATCAGCCTTTGTCTGAACTTTGCCCAAGTAGGAGGATGATCACTATATAATATGGGCTCTATATGTTGAGAAAACCAAGTCCATGTTTTCCCCTTCAATAATAACCCAACCAGCTCAACTGCTCTGACATTTGAATAAGGTAGTCTCCTCATTACCTTCTTTATCTGCTCCAAGAAATCAATTGGCTCATCGCCTCTGTCACCCCAAAACTCAGGCAAATTAAGTTTCAAAAAGTTAAACATAGTAACTCCTCCCTCATCAATAACTCGGCAGGCTCCCTGAACAACAGGCTTGCCAGGGACTACTGTTGGTTGTACTGGAGCAACAGGTACAACAATTGGTGCAATAGGAGGTGGCACTGCTGCTGGTGCTGGTGGTGGAGGCATATTCTGTCATTCCCGTCTCAATTATGCTAATTACATTCCATCATCCCCTACATCATCTCCATCCTCCAGGGGTCATCACTCCTCCCTGTCTCCTCTTTCATCCATTGGGATCTGGACGGTTCCTTTGAAAACTCCTTGACAAGAGAATCGTTAGAGGCTACCTCTGCCTCTCTGGTATCTCTGTCTCTGTCATCAGATATCTCTGTCAACTGCCAGAAAATACAAACAACGAACTCAGTACATTACAGAAACGCATAATACTCATACATACTCGATGAATACAACAAAAGATGATATATGAATTTATATGCTTTAAGGTTTACTTAACTCTATTAGCATTGTCTCTAGTTACTATTCATCTGTAACCTATGCTCTAATACCACCTCTGTTATGTTCTGATTTTCGAATATGACGGTCCTAGGATGTAGGAGATGCCAGAGGCGACCGGCATCTGTAGGACCCAGTATCTCATACAATAATCAATTACTATCAATTAATTAACCAATTACTCAATTAAGTTCCATTTTGTCATTCTGTAGTCTATCTGTAGTTATTTTGCAATTGGCTGTAACTACTATCATCTTATGCCATACATTAATTAAACTCCATAATATGCCATATATATATATATATATATATATATATATATATATATATATATATATATATATATATATATATATATATATATATATAAAAAAA
>CANXYC010697103.1:0-15341 GCA_948193065.1 Aleurites moluccanus
TTATTGAACCAACAGGCCAAGTATGGCATTTCTTGATATCTTGAACTTTCAGCTTTATTTCTGTATTCTGGATTCACTGAGTATATCTTTATACTCACCCCCTTTAGTGGTTTATTTTTCAGGTTAGCGGTGAGGCGCGTGATCCATAGGCATTCTTCTTTGCCTTGGAAGTTATAATATAAATGTAATCTCATGAATATCAAAGTATTGTAAATAAAATATATAGTTAAGTTCCATGGTACTGTTTTAGTGGCATGTAATTATTATATATGTTTGATGCATTTTGGTTTTGTATATAAGTGTTGGCTTGGAGTATAAGTTATTAATATGAATATATATATGGTTGTTCATATTTGAGTTATTGTTGAGTATTGATTATAGATGAGTTTGAGATATTGTGGAGATTCAGAGGGATCTGTTGATTTGAGTTGTATGGAGTTTGATTATAGAAGTGTTTTATATTGTGTTTTTAGCCAATGCATGCTCCTTAAATAGAGGAGATGCTGCCCGATTTAGCTTGTATTGCTTAAGCTATATTAAGCCTATTTGTGTATGCATGCCATATAGTTTATTTAGTGGGTTCTTCGTGGTATTGGTAGCATAAGCATCACCCGTATCCTAGGACCGTCATGGCTCCTAAGTTGGGTTGTGACATCTTTGGCCATTTCTTCATTCCTTTGTCCAGCCACATATGCTCCCTTCTAGAATAGGTGGATCCCATAACTTTATTTAATTGCACTTTTGGCCCAAAATTTTTCTTATTTGCGTTTTTAACCCCAAAATTTTCTGTAATTTATTATGTCTATTCTATTTAGATTCAACCTTAAGTATGGGGAGTGAAATACCTTATTTTAAGTTGTTCTATCCTTTAAAAATAGTTGGGCCATTTCTGGATCCCAGACAGTGGATTTTCAAAATTGCTCTTAAAGTTACCTTTATTTATAATTTTGCCATTACTCTTATTTTCAGTATTCTAAAATATTTTTCAACTCTTTATTTTTCACCATAATTTCATATAAAATTAACTTATTTAATCCCCCCAAGTATGGTTCAAAAATTCTTAAATTAACCATACTACTATTTTTCCGACAATGTTTTCGACACCGACGATTTCTGAAAAAGTTTTGCATTTGCTTTCTAATTGTATCTCTAAAATTATTTCTCATCATTTCAATGCTTTTAAACCATAAACTGAGAATCAATTCATGCATACAAGATGGGACTTCCTAGGGTATTACATATTTATATGCCAAAGTTTAGGATATTTGCACTTAAGTCCTCCAACTTTTCTTATTTTCACTTTTACCCGATAACTTTCTATAATTAATTCTGTTATTTTTGTTGAGAATCAAATATCAGTGTGGTGAGTGAAAAGACTTATTTTGGGCTGTTCTATCATTTAAAATTACTCTGGGTTCGATTTTGAGCTTTAGATTATGGGTTTTCAAAAATACCCCTAAAGTTGTACTTATTTACAGTTTTTACTATTCTATTGATTTTCCATCTTCTATAATAAATAATATTATTTTAGTTCTCTTCTTACTCATGGGTCTGTATTAAATAACTTTAAATTTAGTACTTAAATAACTTTAAATTTAGTACTATACTAACTCTTCAAGCTGGATAATTATTTCTGGTGTTATCAGACCGATACTTTAGAAAACTGTCTAGTAACTGTATCAAAATTTTAGGGTTTTACAGCTATATGCACAAAGATGATCATGGATGACCAATGATTGATAGACAGTGAAATCTCATGTCATTGTCATCCAACGTCACTATTTGATCACTCAACTAATGAGTATCCATGTATTTATCCTGACACCTAGTCAAGCGGATAGTGACCCACCGCTTCCATTCCATCAGTAACCCGCACTAACAAGGAAGATAACTAGAGGTGATGGCCTTTCCAAAACTAGTGCAGCCCAAGCTAAGAGTCCAACGACCTTGAACATATTTAAATTACTTGTACCGAACTGAATGGTCATCCCATTCTCATCAATCGAGAAACATTCATCTCACAAATACTTAGGGACAAGATTCTCAATATAAATGTATAACCAATAGAAATGGAGAATACAACATATATTACCATAATGGGAATTCAGTTACAAAAATATGTTCAAAGATAATACAAATATGGCTCACAGGGCACATATACACTAACAGTTCTGTCATATCAATATATAAATAGGAAAAAAAAAAACAAGTATGATAATAAATGGTCAATAGGATCAATAAACATTAATCTCACAATCAATATGCTCAAATGGCTCATAGTAATCAATCAATATATCATAGGATCAATAATCAAGTAAAATGAACATAAGAACATAGGCCAAATGCTAATAGACTCAAATATGGTTTAGGTACATAAGGTGTTAATAGTGCACATTTGCACTGGCGAGATGGATGCCCATCAGCGATGGCAAAATTGATAGCAAATGGAAAGCTTGAAACAAATGTGAAAGGACATTTTGTCAAACACTTAGTGTGCCTCAATTCAGTATCAAATTGGTAGAGTTTTAGGATAAGTTCAATAACACCAATGTAGCAAAAATTAAACTCACATTGCAATAAACTCAAAGGGCATTTCAATTCAAATAATAAACCAAGGAAAGTAGTTCAAAATAAGGCTGGAAAATCAAAGAAAAATCAAAGGCATTCTCAAAATGGTGGTTCAACCACTTTGAAAAAATGGTACAAATAAATTTCTTAATTTCAAATAAGGTTTTAAGCATGCATAATAATATATATATATAAGACTCACCTTGACAATTGGTTTGATAAAAAATGCTTTAAAAAACCAACTTCCTCAAAGTAGGCATATATGTTCTTCACTTGCTTCCTTTGATTCTACATCAATTATTTCACTTGTTTTAGGTTTAAATGGATGCAAATAAGTATAATTTAACATTAGATTGAATAATGAAATTCAAATGAAGAATTAGGGTTTAGGCATATTCATATAGAGTAGGGTTTTCTATCAATTTCACTTCATATATGTAATTTGTCATCAATTTCATCCTATTAACTAATAATAATGCTTAAATGATTGAAAAGGAAGAATAAATAAATATTTTACCCAATATTCTTCAAGTGGTCGAAATCCTAGTTCAATTTCTTCAAGTTTTTTCTTTATGTTTCTTGATAGAATTTGATGTGTAATAGGTAGAGCAAGTTTGGTTTTGTGTTTTGGTTAGATTTTCCTTAGGTTTTTCTTTGAAAGAGATTGAGAGAAAGGAAGGGGGAGGTTCGGCTAGAAGAAGAAGAAGGGAAGAATGAAATGAAAAATGAAGAGAAAAATGAATGAAGAAAACTTTATATATTAAGACTTTAGGTAATTAGGTTTTCACCCCCGACTTAAGTAATCACATTTTCACCCTTTAACTTATAACTATTTATTCTTTTATCCCACTTTAATTTTAATATAATATTTCCTATATTTCTCCAGTTTAGGATTCTAATGGTATATTTATATATATATATACTTCCGAGCTCATTTAAAAATTGTGGCACCAAGGTGCCCGCTTCTCTATCGATGTTGGTTCTGACTTACCTAATTATGCATGTATAGTGTTCCTATGATTAATTGAAACATTTTTAGGGTGTTACACCTTGTCACTTTATAGGTAGAATTGCTTTTAAATTTTTAAATTACAATATAAATGTTTAAAAAAATTAAGTTAAAATTGCAAAATATTGTAAAATTTAGAATATTTTAGACCATTCAGCCTATTATTTTCAATTTTAAAAATAATAAAATAAGTTGATTTTATATTAAATTTAAATTATTAATAAAAATTAATAAAATTTAAAATTTTAGATAAAATTAAAAAATGACAAAATTTTGAAATTTTTAAGGTCATTAAATATTATAATTTAGGATAATTATAAATTTGGTATATGTATTTTACATTTTTTTTATTTTAAATAAATTTTTTTTAATCAAGTGTTTGAATGGAGCAAATATACATCAATATAGTATTTTGCTCCATTTTATGCTTATATGCTGACTAAGCTTTGTAAACCCACTTTCCCATTAGAATAGAACTTATAATATGACAGAGTATCCTCTCTTCCAAAAATATCCCCTCTTCATATTCTCTCTCTTCTCAAATTTCAGTCTCATCTCCTTCACCATCTCCGTCTCCACCCCAAAATCCTAAAATAAATTCTTTTTTTTTCTTCATATGCCAAAATTATTCCCTAAAAAAAGAGAAAATGAGAAGCAATAGCAAAGAGCATTTTTTGTGTCAACATCAAACCCATAATTTATCGTGTAATTAAATATCTCAAAAGCATAACTACCAATCTTAATTCTACAAATGGTAGCAATCAACAACCAAAGCTCGATTCTTCGACTTGAATATTCAAAGACCGACTCTTTAACAGATTTTTAGGCACCCATTTGAGACCTTCACTGGTTCTACAAAAGAACTAAGAACTAAGTATTGAGAGAGTAATAAAAGTAATACATGTAAACTTGGGGTATTCTATAAAACAGGTCAATAACTTTTTGAATTTCGTTAGCGTTGCCTTAAATTTCAATAAGATGGGCCAAAATCAATTTTGAGTATTTCGAAAGTTCTGATATTTTCAATGTGGTCAAGAACTAGAAGGATCAGATGGAGCTGGGAGATTTTGGTTAGGTTTTTTATGAGAAAATGATAAACTTGAAAGGTGAGTTCATCACAATTATAGATGCTAAGGAGTGGATGAGAGAGGAAAGAATATAAGGCTTGGGACGGGTTTCTTGGTGGGCTTGGGATGAGGAAAATGGTAGTGCTATGGTTTCTTGTTGATTGAAAATTTGGTGTTGGGGAAAGATCAAAAGAGGAAGCTGCAAAAATAAAAATCTGAAACTATGAATTAGTTTTGGTTGAAAGCAAATTATAAGTGAATTTTTGAAACTTCTTGTTCTCCTCTGTCAAAAACACTCCATTTAAGTTTAAATGTGAATCGAAGGGGATGATGATAGTTCTAGTCCTGAGGAAGAGGAAGAGGGGTTGAAAACCAAGAGTTGCATAACCAAGAAGAAGGGGTTTTCGGTCTTTTTGAAAGCTCTTTTAGTGAGAAAGTGAGCCCATAATGATTAGGCAAGCACAAAAAGAGCAAAACAATATATTAATATACATTTGCTCTGTTGAAGCATTTTATTGAAAATAATTTTATCCCTATATTAAAATATAAAATAAAATAAAATTAGAAGTATAAACATCAAATTTATAATTATTTTTTTTAATATTGAATTGACCATAATTATAATTAATTTTAAAAATTAAAATAAAATTAATAAAGTTTAAAATTTTAGATAAAATTAAGAAAATATTGAAAATTTTAGATTTTTTACATTATTAGTCTTTAATTTAATGAAATTCAAAATTAAGAGATTAATTTTTATAAAAAAATTAATTAATTAATTACATTAAATTTTAGGGATGAAATAATAATTTATTTATTTTTTTAAGTGTTGGAACTTCAGGGTTTTTTTTTTCGATACTAAATTGTTATAAAATTGATATGGAATTTGTAGTTGATGCAGAATTAATAAATTCTGAAGTTCCTATTTTTTGAAAAAAGTGTTGAAACTCCTGAGTTATTATTTTTGGCTATTAAGCATTAATTTTTTTTTACAAAGAATCCATAATTATAAAAGATGATTCTCTAGCATAAAATTTTGTATTCCCTTCAAAGATCTGGCAATTAGATAAAAAGAAAATGCTAGCGAATCAATCAGTTTTTACTCTACTTTTATGATAAAAATAAAAGAAAAAGTGTAAATATATTTTTGAATTATAACTAAAATATCACATTTAAGATATAAATATAACGTTGTATTCACAAAAATGAGGTAGTGCGTCTTTCTCTTTATCTCCTTCTAACATCTTTCACATTGTTCCTCTTTTAATTTTTTATAAATATATTTAAATTTTTAAAAATTCGTAAAATATTTCATTTTTAGTTAATAGAATTTTTGTAAAATTTAATTTATTTTTATATATTAAATCTTAAAAAATAATTTTTTTCAATTTAACATAAATTATTTAATTATAAATTTACTTTTTAAAAATTCTTAAAAATTATTATTTAATTATCAAATAATAAAAATTATTATTCGCACGTATAATTTTCAATAAATATAAACTTAATTAATTATATATATACACTATAGTCTAAATTAATTATTAATTTAATTAATTATTTTTTATTTATTAATAATTTAATTATTCTTAAATATTTATAATATATTTTTTCAAATAATTTTATTACATGATGTATCAGATTAATATATCATAATTATATAAAAATGCAATATAATAAATTTATAATTATTCGTTTTAAAATATTTTAAGATAATTTTATTATATATTAAAATATTTTAAAAAAAAATATAAATTAAATAAAAAACACAAAGTATGACTTAAAACTAGTTAATATAAATAGTAATATAAATTATCTATAATTATTTTATTATTTTAGCTACATAAATAGTAAAAAAATTTAAATTTTATTTAATTTTTTTTAAAAATGTCTCATTTGAAATTTGTCTATGATTAACTACTTCGGAAGCATGAAAACGGTATATGAAATGAAAATGAAACCTGGATGTAAGAAAATATTATCTAGAAGACTATAACAACAAAAGATTGCATGAGTCTTTTTTTTTTGGGCTACCTTGTTAGTCTTCAATGATCTCTTCCCCATCAGAATAGCAACAATTATCGAACAGGAATATCCGGTCATCTTCAAGTTTCAAATGTTTTAAAACTCCCCACAGCCAAATGTATTAGAAATCCAAAACAGACACCAATCAAACATAAACTTATAAAAAGACATTACAAAAGAAGAACAAGGTAATAACAATATGACTGGAAGAAGAGACATTTTCATAACCAAATTCTGGTGAGAACTCTACTCATAATAACGAAATGTATGGTATTGATACGGGAAAAAAAAAACTGAATAAAATCAAGAACGTACCAAGAGAATTTAGTCAATGGGCAATATGCGTGCAGATCATGAAAATTTAGTCAATGGGCAATATGCGTGCACATATATATATTTAAAATACAAGATACACACACACACATTGTACAAATACATACAAGTATAGAAACATTACTAATATTTAAAAATTTAGACAACCATGCAGGGAAAAAAATTATACTTTAAAATAAATAAATGTACTATATCTAGTTGTTAATTCTATTTTATTTTTCTAATTTCTTTAATGATCTAAACAAATCAAAATAGTAAGTAATATTTTTTTTTGAAAAGTAGTAAGTAATATTTTAACTCATATTAAATATAATAAAAAAATTAAGAAATTAAATGGATCACAAGAAAATTAACATACAGTCGATTCACACGAAAAAGAAAATACTTGTCCCCTAGGAGCTAAGGTAAGTCAGAGTCAAATGTTAAGGCTACAAATTGAGCTTTACAACACAAAAAGACTCGAGTAAAGGTTGGATTATCTTTCTTATCATAAGTCATTATTGGTTTTTGTCGTTAATCAATATGGGATTACCCCCACACATACTTTTATATATTTCACATCTCATGATCCAGCCCTGTAAAATAGAACCTCGAGCAACGACGAATGAAACATACCACTTGCTAACTAGGTTATCCCTCATTGGCTAGCTTGCTAGAACATTTACTCGGCAATTTCAAGATCATTATTCTTTCTATTCATGACAGAACCTCCCATTAGCATTTTAAAAAGAAAGTTATCCATTGTATCACTATTAAAAATATAGTCATACAGAGAAGATTCATCAGTTGTACCAAACTTCTGCATAGACATTATTGCGAATTACCAACCTAGGTTTGAGGCCTACAGTTCACAACCTTGCTCTGGCAGATAATCTTAATCTCAGCTCCTCAGCCACAGAATCAATGAACTCCTCTGTATTAAGATACTGAGCCCTGGTAACCCTATACAAAAAAAAAAAAAAAAAATCTCTCTTAAACTCGAGAGAAATAGCAAAAGTTCAAAAAGATTAGCCTTTTGTCATTCCTTACTTGGGCCCATGAATAAGCAGTGCAAGATCCTTGGTCATCTTTCCTGATTCAACAGTTTCAATGCAGGCCGTTTCCAGTTTTGCAGTAAAATCCAGTAGTCTGTCGTTACCATCCAACTTTGCCCTGATAATATAATTATGATCAATTTCATTTGAGGCTTCAAAATACATATAAAATTGCATTACAATGATTCAGGGTCTGATTATTATGATTTTTTTAATACACACAAAATTAATATTTTACCTGTGTGCAAGACCTCGTGTCCATGCAAAAATTGATGCTATGCTGTTCGTGGTAGTTTCACCTCCTTTTTGATGAACCCTGTAATGGCGGGTAACAGTACCATGGGCTGCTTCAGCTTCAATGGTTTTTCCATCAGGGCACACCTAGAACCCATATCCATACAGATGTCAAGGAATAATTGTAATACATGAAAACAAGGAAAAATTATAAGAGAATACAATACTGAACACAGCAATTATACCAGTACAGAAGTCATAAGCCCAAGAGAACCAAATCCTGAGCCAATTAAACATATATTAATAGAAAATAATCAAGGGTATTAAATTCCCAGGCAAGAACCCTTACTGAACAAATACCTCCATAAACTTTCAAAAAATGAAGAACGATAAAATACAAGGTCCATCTTGTTGCTCAAGTTATTATTACTAAAACAAACCTTGGGCTAAGAAATCACTCTGAACATCTCCATCATAATTCTTGCATGCCCATACATAACCTCCTTCACTTTTAAGGGCATAAGCAACCATATCATCAATGAGACGATGTTCATACCTAGAAATTCAGCAATGTAAGATAATTGCAAATTGTTGAAACAGGCCAAACTAGCCACCATGCTATGCAGAATATACTCACCATATCCCTGCAGCCTCAAACTTGGATCTCCATTGAGTTTCATAAACTTCCTGGAAGATGTCCTTGAATCTTCAGGAAAGTTCAAAGGAGGGAAGCATTAAGGATATGAGTAACAGATATGAGATATCCACAGAGGAAGAAAAGAAAAGTCTAGTTCCATAAACATCATGAAATAGGGGCTAGCATCTCTCTCTAATTATGTATTGAAAAATGAAACTTTGTTGTCTAATATAAAAATTGTATTTAACACAATAAGCAGGACCTACTGAGGATAAAAAAGAAATGCGAGCATGAGGAGGAAGCCAAGCAAGTAAGGTAATACCTTCCATCGTATTTTTTAAGAATAGTATTTTTTGTGCTAAGATAAAGTGGCCACTTCTTCTGGTAAGCAGTGTTCATTGAAGACTCAGCAAATGCATGAATGGACTGTTTTGCAAGTCAAATAAAAGGATAACAGTTATCATTAATTTCTAGCAACATACTCCATTTTCTACCAACAGTAACAAGAGAGAGAGAAGGGGGAGGGGGAATGAGAACCTCATCGGTGTTATACATGGACAATGCCACACCTCCAGACCCAGTGAACTTGAAAACCTCAAATTCTGTCTTCTCACCATGTCCATCTGGTACTGCAGAAATTTTTATTTCCTTCAGACGATGAGATTCAAAAACATTATAAAGAGAGAGAAAGGAAAAAAAAAGAGAGAGCAGAATTTAGTGTTTGACAGCAGTTTGGAAAGGTAAAACTAGTATATGGCACCAGAAGGCCATTGATGGAATGTGATATTTACCAAACACCAGCTTAAGTTTGCCTGATCCTTGTATAACCATATCGGTCGCGCAGTACTGGTCACCAAATGCATGCCTTCCAATACAGATTGGCTTGGTCCAACCTGAAAGGAACAGCAACGGTTACATTGCTCCTTTCTTTCCAGCGACAAAGAGTCAAACCAAATGTCAATAAATCAATCCAAACCTGGGACAAGGCGTGGAACGTTTTTGCAGATAATTGGTTCTCGAAAAACAGTACCTGATAATGTAACCAAACAAATTAAAAAAAAAAAATGCAAAATGAATAACTATATAGATTATGAGATTAGCAGTCAAAAGAAAATCTGGAACATGATAATGGAAATAACAAACATGAATATTCACCATTTAAAATGTTACGAATAGTCCCATTTGGACTCTTCCACATTCTTTTCAACTTAAACTCCCTCACTCGAGCTTCATCTATCCAATAGTGAACATAGTTGACATAAATTTTTAGCAATATTCACTAATAACAAACATGGGTATAATTCCCATAAAGCGAACTTCATACCTGGAGTTATAGTTGCACACTTAATTGCCACGTTGTACCTACAATTGCAGGGGGAAAGGGCAGAAATCAAATTCTAATCACGAAATGCACAACGAAAAAATCACCTGTAATGAATGATGAGAATAATAAGCAAGTCATAAATTTTGTTTTTTTAGGGACAAGTCATAGAAACAAAGGACTAGGAAAATTGTACATACTTAAGAGTGGCTTCAGCACTTTCTATGGTTACTTTATCATCAGTGGCATCCCGATTAGGGAGTCCAAGATCAAAATACTTTATATCCAAATCCAAAAAGGGGAAAATAAGCTGTAAATTGCCAATACATTAAAAATAACTGATAAACTATGGTATCATTGAATTGTTCAAACAAAAAAAAATGAAATATAAAAGAGACCTTATCTTTAATGGATTTCCAAATAATTCTTGTCATTTCATCTCCTGCATCACAAAGAATGAGGAAAATCCCAATTAAGATCTGAAAACATACATAAAATCAAAATCACAAGGTGATCAAGAAAGGAGAAATTAGAAAAGAACAGACCGTCCATTTCAACGATGGGATTGGCGATCTTAATCTTCTGAAACGCCATTTTCTCAGCTGCTCAGCTTCCAATTTCTTACAGATCGTTAATAACAAATATCAAACAGGAAAGACAAAAGCTGAGGCTTTTCAAGTTTTATATCGGGAATAGTAAAAACAAAATAAAAGTGACATGTGGTTACGGGTTTTATTACCATCCCAACAACAATCCCTGCTTTATTTTCTATTATATTATAAATAATTTAAACTTTTTACTTTAATTTATCTCAAAAATTATATATATTATAACAATATTTTTATTTTACTTTTTATTTTATTATTTAATTAATAAAATTATAAATTTTTTATTATATAAAATAAAAAAGAAAAAAAGAAAATGAGAGAATTAATTAAAAAATAAAAAAGAAATGGAGAGTGAATTCTCTCTCCTCATATCTAAGGAGAAAAATAACAACTCAATAATATATTTTAAAAAATGAGTAAAAAAAAAAAGAGTTGGATGAAATTTTTTTAAATCTTACTTTTTATTTTGACCAAAGAGTCAAAATAGGAAGCCATTTGGTTAAGGATTAAATCCTTCAACTTATTAATAAAATACTTGCTTACACTATATCCATTTAATAAAATAAAAATATATAAAATAAAAAAATTAATATTTTCTTAAAAAAAAAAAAAAAAAATAATAACATTAATTAAAATATTTCATCATAAAATAAATTAAATGAATGCATAAGATAAACTGCTATATTTAATATTAACAAGTAGTTTCCCAACTTATACTAGTGTTGCATTAATTTCTACTTTTTGACATGTATTCACTCTATGTAATACCTTAAAAAGTTTTAATTTATATGTATGAATTAATTTTTAATATGTGGTTTAAAGGTATTGAAATAATTTTAGAGACATAATTAAAAAGCGAACAAATTATTTTTTCAAAAATCAACAGTGTCAGGAACATTGCCGAGAAATTAGCAATTCAGTCAACAGAAGAATTTTTGATTTTGATCAGGGGGTAATAGATCACATAAATGGAGGTGTAATTTTGATAAAAAGAAAGAGGTAAAAAATATTTAGGAATACTGAAAAGGTAACCAATGGCAAAATCGTAAATAAATGAAATTTTAAGGTGAATAGTGGAAATGAGTATGTCTGAGTTACAGAATGACTCTGAAACTAGTTTTATAAATAAGTATAAATTAAAATAAGCTTTTTGATTCTCCACTTTAAAATCTAAATCCTAATAGAATTGTCAGAATAAATTACAAAAGGAGTTGGGGTCAAAGTATAATTACTTGGAAGTTTAAGGACTAAAATATAATCTGCCATTTTAACTTAATATAAAAGGCAATACTTAGTCAAAAATTGCTCATCTTCTTCTTCTTTCTACTAGTAGTCGAACCTATCTCCATTGCTTCTTCCATCTATTTCTTCATTTTCAACCAAGTTTCCTTAAGGAAATTCATAGAGAACCTAACTACAAGCTTTGTTCTTCAATTCCCTACCATTAATTTACTTGGAAAGCTAAAGGAATTCATGTATTAATTGCTTGAAGATTTCGGCTAGGATCCCATATTGAGGTAAGAAGTTGATTTGTTTGTTTTTATGGTTTATTTAGATGATTTAGAAGTTGAATTGAATGAGTTTTAGGTTAGATTGCATCAATTGATGCATTTGGATAGAAATTCCCAAATTGTCTAACCTAAATGAAATTGTATGAATGAGTTATGATAATTAGTATTAGTTTGTGTTAATTGATTTTAGAATATGTTAATTAGAGGCCATTAGGTAACTAATTGATGGTTGTTTTGGTGTAGAAAACAAATATTGCATAAGTTGTGTATTTTGCCTTCTTTGAGGAATTGTGGTGGAAATCAATTTTTCAAGGCAATTGGAAGTCTTAGGTGAGTTCTATATGCATCATTTGACATGTATATTGCCTTAGAATTGAAATTGGAAACCATATAAAATTATCCTATTTTGGCCGAACCATTGGGTACTATTCATGCCCTTGGTTTTGTTTGATTTTCTTTGTAATTCCTATGCAATTTTGATCCTTTTTATGTTGTCTAATATTGTATATTTGATTCCTATTGTGTTGCCTACAATGTGGATTGATTGTTGGTTGAATGGGCTTTGATTTCACCAAAACCTAGCCATTTTGCCCATTCAAAATTGTCCACCAAGTGTTTGATAAAATACCTAGTTATTTTTGCCTTTGGCCTATTGTTTTGTCTTCCATAGGCCTACCATTAGAATGCCATCATCGCCAGTGACATTGGCATGCCAATTGGCCTACCGATTTTCTTTGCCGAGCCAACCTTTGTTCCATACCTTTATTGTTTACCAAACTGCTTACCATCGATTGTATAGTATATATTGCAATGCCATTGATTCTATTGCTAATTGATTTGAATGATATTGAGCTTATTGATATGGAGGATACCATTATTACATAATAGTGTCCATTGTTATGTTTCTTTCTTATATTGATTCTAATGTGGCTTGACAGAGTTACCGCTCTGACAGTATATTCTCACTATCCTGTCAGAGGTGTGCACATTGTATTACTGATACTCTAGATGGGAAGGGTTATGGTCCTGACCATAAGACCTGATTAGTCTTATGCTTACTGATATGGATATTACTGGAGACTGTATGTTCGTATATAGTCCATATTGATGCTACTGGAGACTGTTTGATTTCATATAGTCCATCCCTTTATCTGTCTTTCCATATTATACCGAGTCTATGATATATTTATTTGCTATTCTGTCACCTTCTGTTACTGATTCTGTAAATTATTCACATTGAGCTATTGACATCATTGCTCCATCTGTTAACCATTATATTTATTGGCGATGCATATAGATTCACTGAGTATCTTATATACTCACCCTTTTCTCTTTTTAACCATTTCAGGAGAGTAGCAGATTGCAGAATCCCATTTTCAGACATCCGAGGATTTATGCTTACTATCATTACATGTAAATATTATATATTATATTTTTTTGGTGTTCATAATCTAGCTGCTCTATGGGATATGTATGGGTTAGTTAGGATATAAACATGTATATGTATGTGATGATATTTTATGGTATATGATGATCATGTGGCATGTTATTATGACTGTTACAGCCAACTGCACTAGATTACAGAAAGAATTATAGAATGACAGAATAAATGGTAATTAAGTAAAATGAATTATAAATTGATGGTTATAGATTATGCATATGATATTGGGTTCTACGGGTGCCGGTCGCCATTGGCATCTCCCGCATCCTAGGACTATCGCGATCCAAAAATGGGTCGTAACAGAGGTGGTATAAGAGCTCTAGATTACAGACATCGGAGTTTTAGGTTACAGATGAACAGTACCTGAATTACAGAGGAATAGTGACTAAGTACAGAATGGGGTAGAATTAAGTAAACCATGGAGCATAGGATTTCCTTTGTCGTCTTTTGCTGTTATCGTTTATTATATGTTAGTATTCTGCATTTCTATGATATACTGAGTGCGTTTTCTGTTTTCTCGATAGATTATAGAGATGTCCGATGATAGGGATAGAGATATCAGAGAGGCAAAGGTAGCCTCCAATGAGTCATTAGTCAGGGAGTTCTCAGTTTCAGAGGGTCCGTCCAGATCCCGATGGACTACAGAGGATACAGAGAGGGGAGATGATCCCTGGAGAGTTGAGATGATGAGGGGATTGATGGAGTTACGCAGGGATTTAGCAGATTTGAGGCGGAAACGTCAGAATGTACTGCCACCACCAATTCCAGCAGTAGTGCCCCCACCAGTGGCACCAGAGGCAGTACTAGTTGCATCGACTCCTGTGTAACCAGTAGAGGTTCCTAGGGAGCCTGCTGTATAGGGAGGCCATAGAGTTATTGAGGAGGGTGGTGTATCTATGTTTAGCTTTCTGAAGCACATTTGTCACAGCCCAACTTAGGAGCCATGACGGTCCTAAGGTACGGGTGATGCTTATGCTACCAATACCACGAAGAACCCATTAATAAAACTATATAGCATGCATAAACAAATCAGCTTAATATAGCTTAAGCAATACAAACAAAATCGGGCAGCATCTCCTCTATTTAAGGAGCATGCCCTAGCTAAAAACATATTATAAACACTTCTATAATCAAACTCATCCAACTCAAATCAACAGATCCCTCTGGATCTCCACAATTTCCACAAACTCAACCATAATTCCATATTTAACACAATCTCAAATATGAACAACCATATATAGATATTAATAACTTATACTCCAAGCCAAACACTTATATACAAAACCAAAATGCATCAAACATACATAATAATTACATGCCACTAAAACAGTACCATGGAATTTTAACTATATACTTTATTTACAACACTTTGAATATTTGAGTTTACATTTATATACTAATCTTCCAAGGTGAAGAAGAATGCCAATGGAACACGCGCCTCTCCGCTATCCTAAAAAAAAATAAACCACTAAAGGGTTGAATATAAAGATATACTCAGTGAATCCAGAATACAGAATAAATGCTGAATTATCAGGATATAAAGAAATGCCATA
>CANXYC010697156.1:0-15295 GCA_948193065.1 Aleurites moluccanus
TTTTAATTCATACAAAAATCTTTGTAATTTAATTGAATAAATTTCTCGAGAACTTAAATTATATTTTTATTTTAAATCCTTCAGGGATTTTCATATCATTATCAATTGAGTCATATAGGTAAGTTGTGACTACATCCATTAATTGCATATCAAGTTATTATAGAAATAGAAATAAAACAGCCTGTGAGATTTGATATAAGCTTGATTTTAGGCATTTAATTTATCTTTCCATATATATATTCTCATATCTGTATATATACATGCTTGTACCTATGATGAAATATACAACAAATATATATTTTCTCTTCTCTGTTTACAGTAACCAAATTTTTTTTTTCTTCTTTATCCTTTTGCTCTAACTTTTGCCTAAGTAGCCCCTTAGGGTTTTCCACTTAGTGAGTTTTTCTTTTTCTTTTTTTTCTTCTTCGTGCTCTAACTTTCGCCTAAATTGCCCTTTCAGGTTTTCAATTTAGCGAACTCTTATTTTCTTTTTCTTCTTTTCTCAAATTTAGTTACTTCATAAACACAAAGATTTTTCTTCTAAAAAACATGCAAAGTAGAATCCATTCTATAAGACGAGTATTATACTAGCTTCATGTAGCTTCATTTATCTAATAAGAGTTGCTCTAGCTTTTGCCTAAGTCACCTCTTAGGGTTTTCCACTTAGCAAGCTTTCTTTTTTCTTTTTCATCTTCGTCTCTAACTTTCTCCTAAGTTGCCCTTTTAGGTTTTTAGTTTAGCGAACTCTTTTTTTTTTTCTTTTTTCTTCTTTTCTCAAATTTGGTTACTTCATGAACACAAAGATTTTCCTTCTAAAAACTATGCAAAGTAGATTCCACTCTATAAGACGAGTATAATACTAGCTTCATGTAGCTTCATTCATCTAATAATAGTATAACAACATTTTCATGACTTCATATCTGTTATTGATTGGCCCTTTCAGGTTTTTCAACTAAATATTTTCTCTCATCTACCATAACTTTTTCCTAGGTAAATTTCCTAAGGTCTTCTACCTAGCAGGCATCATTTCTTTCTTCTTGAAATGGACTTTACTTTGACCTTGAGTAACATTCTATTTTCAAATTTTCACGACTTTGGTGAAAGAAGGACCAATGTAGTCTTGATGGTATCGATTTACTATAGAGGTAAAGTTGTAGATTATTTGGACAATACTCTCCTATTTTAATTCTCCAAAATTAACCAATCTATTCTAATCCTTTTGAATTGTTACTCAAGCCTTTGTGGTAAACTCATAAAGTTCATCACAATTTTCATCTTATCTTTTAGGGTAATTTATCTCTAAGATATCTATAGCTTCTCTAGACATAGGCCAAACCCAAGCTCATCATTTTGCTCCTAAACTTTCAATGATTTTTCACGTAAGGACTTGCCCCTATGTTTTCAATGGTTTTAGAGATCAATGATAACTTTTAGGAACTTGGCTTAGTCTAGTATGGATAGATGCCCCTGAGGTTTTTTTTCTTTCATTTTCCTTTTTTCATCTCTCTCTCACTTCAAATATAAAGTCATGCAACTTAGCTATACTCTAACCAATCAAATGTATTTGCATAAAGCTTATATAAATTAAGCTCATAAAAGTGATCCAACTTGCAAATAGTATTACTGAAGAAAATATCCAAGTGTTCACGAAATTGAGGTTCAATGCATGAAAGAAAGATATTTGTAGAATGCTACAGTGAAATCTAGGATTCTTCTTCTTCTTCTTCCCAATCATCTAATCCCTCATTATTGGAGCTTGGTTGATCATCTCTAAGATTGTAGTGACTATCACTATTTCTAATCGAATTTCTTTTCTTTTCAAGCAACATGTTTTCCACTTGGATTCTAGCTTCATACAACTACCCAAAATTGGATAGAGGTATATAGCATAACCTCTCATAGATATCTGCAAGAGTTCCTTTTACACACATTTTGATTTGATCCTTAACATTAGGCCTAGATTTCATTTGTATGACCTTTTGCCTCCATCTAGTCAAGTACTCAATAAAAGTTTCATTGTACTCTTAGCGGGTAACTTCTAAATCACGTAAAATAATATCAATCTGTGTTATAGGAATACTGTTTAATGAAGCTTTGAGCCAACTTTCTCCAATCCATTATGACTTCCTCATCCAAATTATAATACCAATAAACAACAGCTCCAGTTAAGGATAAGATGAAGAACTTGGTGATTTGGGTCTTAGATAATCCAGTGATTCCTATAATAGTTACATATTGTCTTAAATTTAACCTTGGACCACTAGTGCCATCAAATTTTTGCAAGTCTGGCATTTTAAAACCTTAAGGGAAGTTCTTCATTGGTAATGAGATCTAGGTCATCTATGTCATAAGACCTTTAAGCCTACTTTTCTCAAGCATGATTTGCATCTTCTTAATTTGCTTAGCTAATGCTTTGTACTTATCATTTTGAGAAGATTCCATGGGCTCTTCTATGATAACCTTTCCTTTAGTCTTAAGATCTCCTTTGAGTTAGTGATTAAACTCATCTCAAGGCCCTTCATCTTGAATAGACTTGTTTTTAGAAGTAGCTCCTTTAATGCCACTTGTATCCCTTTTTGTATTCAAGATCTTTCTAATTGTTTTTTCTATGCCGACCATTCCTGAGACTAATGCTTTCAAAATTTCTTTCTAATTATTGATTTCTCAAGTTCAAATAACTCTCTTCTCTCTTTCCTAAGATTGGTTTTAAAAAAGGATAGTTTCCTTTTAGGACAATGATGGCTAGATGATAAAATGTTAATGTGATACATAATAGGTATGCCTGAATGCTTAATGCATGATCTAATGTAACATCTCTATTTGCTTTGATTCAAACTACTTAGTCAATGAACACCTTAAATTAGGATAGCTCTAGAAAGATGAACCCATTCAAATATAAGCAATCTTAAAGCATACATTGAACACTTGTTATTAGCTAGCTTTTACAAGTTTTCTAGCAAAGTATTTTCTCTTTTTTCATTGATTTTTGCCTAGGATCCTTTTGCAAAGTATCCTAACAAAGTATCATCATTTAGCTTTTAATTTTTTTTCCAATGATTCTTTTGTTTTTCTTCTTTTCTCATAACTCACTTCAAGTGCTAAAGCATCAATAATGGTATGATAAAAAATTTGCCACTTTATTCATTGCTAAGAAATTTTTGTCATATCAAATTTTCAAAGTATAATTATGTAAGGAGTTGTATCCTTAATTGGAAACTAAAGTTCTTAAGATAAAAAAATCCAACTAAGGTGGTAAATTACTTCAAAGTGCTTCTTTATTCTCGAGAGCCTTTGAAATATGCTTTATAGCCATCATTGTATGCCATGCATCTTGATGAAGGTTGGGCTAGGTTTGGGATAAAAAACTGTTTATTATCAATGAGATCTTGAATTTTGTGCTTAAACCTCTTACATTGGTTTGTGTAATGACCAACAACTTGATGGAATTGACAATAAGCATTTTGATTAAAGTTAAGTGGCAAGGTGTCGGGTAAACTATTTAGGTGTAAAGGTTGTAAGAGGCCTCTCTTTTGAAGTCTTTCTATAATTTTGGTCATGGGTTCATTTAGTGAGGTGAACTCCCTTTTCTGTGGTATGATGAGCTTCTTTTTATCATAACTTGAGATGAAATCTTCTTTCTTAGTACATAACCCAACTTCCTTTTTTGTCACCTCATTCAAGGCTTTAAAGATGGATTGACTCATAAAAACTTTAAGTTCATGTAACATGAACCCTATCTCCTCATACATAATAATCTTGACTTCTTCCCTTAAAGGGTCCATTTCAAATCTCACCATCCTTTTAGTTATTTCCTCTATTTCGTTTTCCAAAGGGCTCATTGACATAGGTTCAAACCTAGAAATTTGGAGATGTTTCCTATATGGCTATAAGAGATCGTGTGTTAGATTGTGCAAGATGCATGATACAAGGCATACAACAATGTAGAGCACAATAAGGCAAACAATTCTTTCCATTCTTTTAGAGACAAGATGAGGGATAGACAATGGGTCATGCCCTCACTTTTAATAGTTTAAGAAATCTTATTTCAAAGTCTTATGGTAAAGTTTCCTTTTAAGTTTTGGATAAAAAGGAAGACCTAAGTTTATCTATAACATCTAACTAAGGGAATTGGTTTTTCAAGTCCCCAGTGGAGTCACTAGGCTGTGGTGTCTTTTACAGCAACGGTCCAAATTCGAACCTAAGGTATATTAGTAAGGATTAACCAAACTAAGGAAAAGAGTCACCGCACGATTAAAGGTATAACCAAGACCACAAATGTTGTGCATTTCCTTTCTTTAGAAAATGAGTGACGATTTTATCCCTGGCCAAGGACCAAGCCGCCTTATCCAAAGATCCATGTAAGGAAACCAGGTACAGATTGGGGAAAGTGTTAAACATCCCAGCCCACCTGACCATTAGCCAGCCTCCCTATTTAGATATAAGTTATAAGTGAACTAACTTAGGTGTAACATTTAAGGAAATAAACCATAAGCCAAAAAGTGAAAGTTCTGTCATGGCACATGCTCGACCATACCATAAACTAAAACAACCATAATTTTCAGAAAAGATTGAAGGAGTCACAAACAGTCTCACTTAAAATCCAACCTCCTTAGACAAAATTATACGAGGTCTAGTAAATTATAAAATCTCACAAGGCCATGCCTAAAGATTTCCTAAAATGTTCATTACATTGCACTACATTTATTCGCATTATTCCTAAAGAAATGGAAGGAGAAATGAACCATCTAACCCTAATAAGATATTCATATAATTATATAAACATTCAATCATTCAATATCTCAAAATAAAGTAGAAAGAAAAAAGTTCAATTACATTATCTAATACATTAAATGAAATATGTGCACCTTGGACTTTACTTTTTTGGGCCTTAATGCATTCTAAGCCCGTTTACCTTTCATGCATGCTTAAGCCTTACAAGCCTCACGTTTATTTATTTTACTTTGTCCTTACATGGTTAGCTCATATAATACAAATGTATGCACAACATACTTTGTAAAATGGCATACTTCCTTCAAATCATATCAAAACTCATATTTATCATATGCATGATACAAAGCATATAACCATGACACTGATTTGTAGTTTATATACAAGTGAACAAGATTTACCAAGATAACAATGCATACACCAAATTATTTACAAGCCAAATCACTTTTGATAACTAACCTAAACATGGCATGTTAACCTACAAAAGGCATATTGTATTGCATGACAACAAAGTTTGTATTTGGCCAATCATGCCTTATGCATTTAAAATGCATGCTCATATTATTCATTCATGACATCATGTTCATTTTAAAGTCATTTAACCATACATTTAATAATGCCATATTGTCACATAATAATAAGCATGCCAATTTTCAAGTTTAGAATCTAAACTAGGCACTATAGCAACAAACATGCAAAACTAGGTTTAACTTTGACACTTTTTAACCTAGCATGCTCCTAAATCAATAAAAAACATCATATAGACATTTATCCTAGGTTTTATGCATCTATTCATGGTATATTGATATTTACCTACAATTAGAAGCATTAAATAGACATAAAAAATCAAGAAAACAAGTAAAGAAAGCGCATAAGCAAATGCCTCATAGGCATACATAGGGTCGTGTGGCCCTTCTCAGTCTCGCACGGGAAACGGAAAGGTCATGTGGCCCTTCCCAAGAGTTATATGGCCCTTCTGACCTAACTTTGGTTTCCTTACTAGAATTCAAATAGTTTTTTGCACCTTTTCTTGAGGAATTTTTGATACTTTTCATCCTAAATGATTCAAAAACTTAATCCTAATGATCCTAAGTGTTTTAAACTTAATCAAAATTATTTTTAAACAAAGGAAAGAGCAACAAACAATAGCTAAAAACAAAAAAAAAAATGATTTTTATGAAAAAGGGACCTAAGCATGATTTCTAAGTTCTTTTAATTCAAATTAGTTAGATTTTTAATTAAGATGATTAAATATTATGTAAACACAGGTTCTTAGTTCAATCTTAGTTCATATTTGAAGAAAAGGTTTTACAAAGAAAAGAAAAAGGATAATATGGATTGCTACCAATCCATGTGATTATTCCTAAAGAATTCACATAGTTACCAAAATAAAAGAAATAAGAAATTAGTCAAACCTAAATACACTAAGGATTGGCAAATTGCCCTAAGGCTTCGTTTGTAGTATAGATGATTTCAAATGCCAAGAACGTCGATGCTTGAAGAGGATTATTTGTCATCAAGTTCTTACTTTAAATCAAGCTATGATTCGATTGAATATACTCCTTTTTATCAAGAATACTATCAAGAACATTCTTGATATGTTATTGAGAAGAGTTTAAAAGAATAAGAAATAAAACTAGATTTGGTTCCTTTGATTCTCAAGAAAAGAATTAATTTGTATACTTGAGATGAACTTGATTAATTGATTAATAAAAATTCTTAGTTTTTTTATAGTAAGATTAATAAAAAAATCAGTTTAGTGTTTGATTGAGAGAATTAATTTGCCAAGAGTTTAGGCATTAAAATTTGGATCCTCCAACTAGTAAGGGTGGAGGCCTATTTATAGGCTTTTACAGCCACTTGAATAGGAAAAAACAAGAATAAAAGACTCATTTTTAGTTTTATTCAGATTTTCTAGGTAATAAAATATCCAAAATAGTTACAACGTAGCTTCCAAAATAGTTTTAAGGTTACTTGCCAATCAAGAACCTCCTAAAGCTTCCTTTTTGGCTTTCAACCCAAAACTTTAATTTTGATTAAAATACGAAATATGAATCTTTTCATAAGCTAAATTGGCACAAAACAGACCTGGAATATCTAAATTTGGAAGAAAAATTAGACCAAGGTGGGGGAGGCGAGCGGTGGCGCGTGCGAACGAGCTTGGGGCTTGCTGGCTCGTGGAAGGGCCATATGGCCCTTCCTTGGGCTATATGGCCTATGCTTGGGCCGTGCTGCCATTTCTTGGACCGTTCAGCCCTGCAAGCAGCCATATGGTTGTGGCAAGAAGCAACAAGCTAATTGTTGCAACACGGGCTCGACGGTTTGTTCAAAAGGGCCCGTCGACCCACCGCTTGCCTATTCTTACTTCTGATCCTTCCAAAATGACCTGAAACTTTTCAAAAAACTTTTAAGCTGTTTCTAAACTCCTTTTAACTGGAAAAAAAAAAAAATTTAAATTGGCCTCAAGCTCGCACGGACTTGACGACTTACCGCAAACGGGTCGGTGACGCCGTTAGTCAATGCTAATGTGGCGCTCACGTGGTGCATGTGAACTTCACTTAATTAATTTTTTAATATAACAGAATGCCACGTAGATTTTCATTAATCCACGTGGCATTTAGCCTTTTTAAAAAAAATAAAGAAATCGAGCTCCTAAACATTCTTTTCTAAAAATCTTTGCTTCTCTAATCTCTCAGTCTTGCTAATTCAACACCCCAACCGATTCAATTCAATACCCTCGTTGCCTCTACAAGTACAAAATTAAAGTTTTGTGTAAGAAACTAACTAAATAGAAGACAAAGGATTAGACATGTTTGGTCTTTGAGTTTGGAACATAGAAGAAATCAAGAAAATAAAAAAATTATTATTGGATTAGTATTATTTGTGGAAAAAATCTTACAAATTAAAGTATGGTACATGAGTTGGGTTTATTGTGAGAGAATATATATATATTACTTGAGAGACCGTGTATGAACAAAAACTATAGAAAATTGAAACAGAGTAGACGTAAAGGAATAATGATGTCTTTTTATAAACCCACGCCCTTGAATTAATTAGATAATTTTTCAAATAATTAATTTTTGTATTTATAATTAATTACATGCTCATAATGCATAAAAACATATTCAAAGTAAAAAAAAAAAAAAGAAAGAAAGAAAAATGACAAGAAAAGTATAAAATTTAGCTAATTTAAGAGAAAAAACAAAAAAGTTCCTTTGTGTTTATCAAATGACCTATTTAGATCCATGGAAAGCCAAAAAAAAGTAGCAAAATATTAAGCTTAAACTGATATTTCTAAGAAAAATTGATTGGTCCTTTAATATAAAAATAAGAGAACAACCACATAAATTAAAAACACAATCAAAACCCACTAAAAATGCGAGGAAAAAAATCCAAATTTTAAACAATGTAAATAAGAACAAGGCATTGTATATCTTATTTTGACTAATTCAGCATTTTTAAAGGTGGGTCTTCGAGAAAAAATTATAATGAGATTTATTTTTATCGAAAGCTTTCGTGACAGAACAGAAAAGAGCAAGAGAGATGAAGAAAGAGGAAAAATTAAGGATGGAGCAAAAACAAAAGGAATTTGAAGAGATTTTATTTTATATATATTTTTTTAAATAGCTAAATGTCATGTGGATTAATGAAAATTCACGTGGAATTTGATCATATTTAAACATTAATTAAATAGATTTATATGTGTCACGTTAGTGTCACATTAGTTTTACATCAATATTAACTAATGACATCAGTTATTTGCATCCCAAATTGTTAAAACTCAAATCCCCCATTTTATCAAAATAATTCTATAGAATCTAAAATAAAAATAATCCAAAAACACATGGTACTTTTTATACTTTACTCTTTTTTGTAATATAGAAAAAGTTAAACAAGCCTACAATAAATACATTCTAGTGTAAAAAGGTATCACATATAACATGAAGAAGAAGGCTAACAATCCCTAAGGAAAATTTTCAAAATAGTGCACACTACTGCCAAGTGTAGAACCAAAGCACACAAGTCAATCCACACTATAGTTGGTCTCTCTGAAAATGTGTTTAACACTCACAACCTAATCTTTTTCTATAAATCCTGAATGCTACGGACCAAACAACTACACCCATTAATCCCAACCATCGAGCTGTTAATAAGATGAACTACTGCCATATTATCACATACAACAATAACATTTCTAACACCCATATTCCATGCTAGAGACAGGCCATGATATGCTCTTGTAAATGTCTTTGCCTTTGATCTCCATTGTTTGTTTTGGGAATTTGGATTTCTTTGTTTAGTTAATTTCTTGTTTTGATTTCTTGTTTGTTTTATGTTGGATGAAATGCCTAACAAGCGAACGATGAGTTGTTATTTTGATATTGGAGATGTTTTGTTTAATATATATCTTAGATTATCATGAATTAATCCATGTGTCTTGGAACCGAATTTTTATAGTTATGGTGTAAATGTAGTTTGATTCCTTGTTGATTTTATTACAGCGCCACATTCAGGTACATTCATGGAGGTGGTCTAAACAGTTTATAAGCCAGGGGAATATGAAATTGAAACTTGATTTTGAGTCATTAACTACCATTGCATGCCTTCTCCTTCTTGAGCGAATCGAAGCTTGACTTCAGGAACTTCCATTTATATATATATATATACCAGTGTACTTGTTGAGACAATGGGATTTTAGATTCCAATTCATTATATGAATTGAAAAATTATTCTATTTGGCACAGTCTCCTCGAAATCCAATTGCAAAAAAGAAAATTAAAAAAAAAAAAAAGAAGCAAATTTCTTGAACCCCTTTTAAGCAATTGAGATAAACTCATGAAATATTTGACCAAAAAAGCCAAAAATATAGAAAATTATAGGGCTATTGTCATTAGAAAAGATAGAGAGAAAACAAAACAAGTCTTTAGCATAAAATCAATGGAGATATAATAGTAAAAGGGGGCCATGGATTGACTTTGTGGCGGTAGGTGAATAATATAAGAAAGCATCTTACACTGGTGGGTGGAGTAAATTGGGTTTGTCTTGTTTAGTGCGTAGCAGAGAAATCAAAGAGTCAATTGGGTTTGTAATCTTTAGTAACGGAGATCAGTAGGCAAATGGAATGGGATTTTGGTGCAGTTCATGTGGTTCGAGGATAGAAAGCCCAAATTGATTTCGAAGGAAAGGGACAGAGAAGTGAGAGAAGAGGGAACAAGAACTGAGAGAGATGAAAAGAAAGAGGGAAGAGAAACATTTGGATTCAGTTTGAGTGGCATTCCACGTTGCTTAAATTGTATTTAAAATGATTTGGGTTATTAGTATATTTGAGGAAATGTTGAATACATCATTATATGAATAGATTTGACAACAAGCAATTGTCACATAAAACAGAAACTATTGGCTGAAGGTGCAAAGTGGATGGGCAGCTTCGATCAGATCCATCACTACGAGACTATAATAAGAGAGATTATTAAGGCTTTAATCTTAAAGCTGTGTGTGGCAATCACATAATTCAGGAGAAATTCTTTATAGCTAACGTCATTAGATAATTAACTAATGTGGATTTTTCTTTAGGAAAATAATTAATTAATTAATTTATACTAATCGCAATGTTTAAGCATTTTAATATCACATTCTGTGCTTTACACCACATCAAACTGACATAAGCTATGGTGAAAAAAAAAAAATTAATAAGCACATCAAGTATTGATTAACTTTTGTGTCCACTATCAATAACTAAGCAAAGTCAATAAAAAGATTATATTAGATAAATAATTAATATTTCCATTTCAATATTTTGGAGCTCTTATTATGTTCTATGAAAGACTCAATAATTTGAGTTATAGTTGGATGCATTACATTGTGCTAATGGATCTAAAATTCAAGAGTTAGCTCTAGTGATAATAAGTAATTGTTTTATAATCTTAATCTTATTAATTTATTATTATTTATTTTTTAAAGAAAATTATTGTTTGATTCTTAAAATTAGCATTTCGATGGATTTTAGATTGGTAGGTGTATTAGTTCAAGTGTGAAAATTTTATTTTTTTAATTCGTTAAAGAAAAAATTTAATTTCAGACTTATTGAAATCCTATTGGAAATTCCCAATTATTGTATTTCCTATCGAAAATTTTTAATTAGTGTAAATATATATATATTTTTTTATTTAGGGTAAAGATTTTATTGGCTATTTTATTATAATTATTTATTTATTTTATTAATACGATTTTTTTATGATCATAGGTAGAGGACATGAATTATTTTGATTGATTTATGAGTAATATGTCATATCAAATCGATATCTTCGTTTGAAAAATTTTAAATTAAAATTAAGTTAATAGTTTCAGATTAATAAATTTATTAAAAATTATATCAAATTTGGTTTAAATTAAATTAATTTTGTATCAATTTTATATTTGAATTGATTTTCATTAAATATTTACTTTAATTTCTAAAAATGATAAAAGAAAATTATGCATAAATATCTTAAGAAAATATTTTTAAAATATATGAAATAGACAAAAAAAAAAAGAGATTAACATTAATCCTATTTAAATTAAAGTTATATAACTATTAAAATGAAAATAAAACAAAGAAATATTTTAATAAATATAAAATATTATTAAATGAAATTATTATTATTATTATATCACGTCTCAAAAATTTGAAACGCAACGATTTTAATATAAATAAATCTAAAGTCAAGTCACCAGAAATCATAGAATTCTTAAACATATTAATCATTCAACTTAACGTTCAAATTTTTTTAATAATTAATAATCTTGTATAAATTTTGACAGAGTTTTTTTTTATATTTTTATAGTAATTCCTAACATAAATAGCATCCAACATAATATTTTAATAATTTTTCAAAGTTCTCAACCTGCATAGAAAATACTCTCAATATATCACCATACTTATAATCTCAACTCCACAATATCAAAAGACACACATAACACTTCCTTTTTTTTTTTTTTATGTCACGTCTCATTAGGTTATTCACATTTAACCCTATCATTACTGTTACTATTTTTCATTACCAATTATATATTTCATAGTGTATTAGGTCACTGATTAAATTTTCAATGATATCTCATATGTCAGTTATCATATAATATATACATACACTTGTTAGATACCACACAAACATAAGATAAATATAATTGTCTATATTTTGAGTTGTACCCTATGAAGCTTTAAGAGTTTATACATAAGACTCCATAAACACTCAATGTCCCAAGTGCGGAGGAGAAAGTGACTTGGGAATAACTTATATTTCCTCTTTTCTGAAAAATAATAAACAACCATATAATGAGTATAAATATACTCAGTGAGTCATAAATATATTATTATATACAAGGTTATGTAATTAATCAATGAAGCAAATAATATTAATTTGGGTCACATATATCAATGGCTCAGTAGTCCAAATAAACACGAACATAATATATATAGGGCCTCATGAAATAACTCATAAAATAACTTGTGAAATACATAAGGTTGATTAGACCTTATAACTAGGATATTAGCCCCTTCCTAGCAAGGGTCCCAGTAAAAAATATTCATTGTGCATAATGCCGATGGTACTTACCCACTACCCCATCGGTTGGGTAGTTTTATCATGTCATGTTATCATATATTTAACAAGTTATGATACAATATTTATGATCATATAATATACTTTTCATGTAGAGAAAATCAAATAACAATCATTAGTTAATAAAAAAAAAAGGTTATAAATGATGACAATAAGCAAATGGATTTAAGAATTCAAGAAATGGTTACAATATGCATAATAATATATTTATGACTCATCTTAGTCTTTAAACTCTACATTTTTAACTTATATCTCTTTAATATAATGATATAGCACTTATGGTCTCCTCTTCATCTTCATTAATCTTTTGATGCTACACATTCAATTAATCTCAATTTAGATACCAATTAACATGAAATTACATTTATTATACTTATATTTAAGAAATACCTAAAATCTTCTATTTCTAGGGTTTATTTATATGGAAAATTCTTACTAGCAGTCTGTGTTTTTTTAATCATATCTCTCTCTATACTTATCCAATTATTTCAATTATTTTTTTTGCTTAAACTAGATATATGAGACTACTACATAGTCAAATTTTAAGTCAATCTGAGTACTACATGATTCTCAATAATTCATCAAATTTATACCTATTGTCATGTCTTTCATATCTAGGCAGACTCTATTTCTATGCCTATAACTCAATCCATATTCATCTAAATGAAAACTTATTTTACAGAAACTTATATCACATATAAAGAAATATTTTTTATATTTAACACTAATTTAGAATCTAAGGTCCTCATATCAACATAATATTGTATCTCTTTCTTGTTTGTCTATTAATCTAGACAGGTAATACTTATAGCTTAATATCTCTTAAACTATATATCCAA
Organism: Aleurites moluccanus; assembly: GCA_948193065.1. Classification (NCBI taxonomy): domain Eukaryota; kingdom Viridiplantae; phylum Streptophyta; class Magnoliopsida; order Malpighiales; family Euphorbiaceae; genus Aleurites; species Aleurites moluccanus. The sequence continues at coordinate 13,166 of CANXYC010697156.1, forward strand.
TGCTAAAAATATTTTACAAACCTATATATAAGACATAAATTAACACTTTTTATGTTAAATATTTTATTTAATTCAATCTCTAGTATTCTTCAAAATAAAAAAATAGTGGCCATTTTAAGAAATCCTACATCCGAGCCAGTCACATTCTTTACTTAATATCTTCTTATTCACTTCGAATTTCCTAAAATACTTTTATAGACATCTAAATAACACATATACCTACAATTTTCATGTTTTTCACTTTCCCAAATTCATTCATTAAATCCATAGAATTCTAGCTATAAGTTTCTATTTTAAAATAGATTCCAAGATTCCTCTAAACCCTAGTTCATGTTTAATTTCTTTAGCTCAATTAATTCAATTCATTACCCAATCAAGCTATAACACTTACAAATTAAATCAAATAATTAAGTTTAGGAACTTTACCTTATATTTAGATAATCCTTTCCTTCTCTTTTTCCTCCAACATAGTTTGACAATAATTTCCATCAACCTTTCCTTCATCAATCTTCTTTCTTCCATCTAATTTTCCTATCTTGTTTTTGGTTTATATGAAAAGGAATTGAAGAAAAATCTTTGAAAGCCTTGCAAGAGTGGTTCGGTTTTTTTCCCTTAATGAACAAGCCTATCTCTTCCTTTTATATACACCAAAGCTCATAAAGAAGAATTGAAGAAAAATATAGAGAATTCTAGAATTTTGGTCATTTATCCAATTTCTATAAATTAGTGGAAAAATCTCCATTAAAAATCTATCATCCCTTATCATTATGGCCAGCCAACCTTGGGGGAAAATACATGAATTCTCGGGAAAATACATGAATTCTCTAGAAAATTTAGTTTAAATAGATATTTTCTTGATGGGTCCCACAACTTTTGATATTTAGACTTTGACCCAAAAATTTTCATATTTATATTTACTACCACAATTCTTTTTAATTCTTTTCAATTGAGTCCTTAAATTTCTTCCATGAAAATTCTATGGAATCTTAAATTTCCTATTATATCTCATCTCAATTGAATTAATTAACTTAAATAGCTGAAAAAAATTTGTTTTCAACTTATTTCGGTAAAACTCCAAAATTGAAAATTTACATTTATTTATTTTCTCTTCTTTTCCATATACATATCCAATCACCTTTAATATCATATTCACTTTAATTTATTTCTAATTGGCCCATAATCTATCTAATCCAAGTTGTGTAAAAGAAAATTGGACAAAAAATATGTCCAAAATTAATTAAAAATTAAGAATCGACAAATGCTCCATAATAGAAATTTTTTTTACTTCTTTTTTTTTTTTCACTATCTATTTACTTATTTATTTTCATATTATTCCTCAAATTATTTATTCTTGACAGTTTAAGATCCTAACTTAGAGTATCATCAATCAATTCTAGTAAAAAACTTCTTAAAAATATTATAAAAAAATTAATTATCAATAATATTGTTTATTATCGTTCTTATAATTTTTTGAAAATTTTTTTTCTTAAATTTCCTTCTTATACTTTTCTTAAACTAATTTGACCTATTTACTTTTCAATTAATTTAATATTTACTGTTATGATCCAATTGGGTCCCTACAATCTTTTAGAATATTATATATTATTTCACTTAAATAAATATATTTAATAATTTTATGTTTTAAATATTGATTTGATTTGAATTAAATTGATTTTAAATTTAATCATAAATCAAACTAATATATCTAATTTTTTTTTTTAAATCAAAACAAACCTAATATAAATATAAAAGGACATATTTAGCTTGATTTGATCGATTTGAATTGAGTTAAGCAATTTAAATTTTTTTTATATAGTCCTAATTATAGAATTTCTAATTAAAATAAAAAAAAAATAGGTTTAATTAGTGATCTATATAAAGGATTTAATTGTATACTTTCCAACTGTCACACCCTAAAACTACCGGTGTGACGGTCCTAGGACAAGGGTGTGTTAGTATAGGTGCTCTAAAGACAATCATTGTGATGATATTTTTAGAAATATATCAATAAAAAGGCATTATTTATTAATCAGTAATTATTATTGTTTAGAGTAATATTGCATAACTGTTTAATAAAGTCCATGGTATAAACATAGCATGAAGGCATTCATGATATGATCATGATAGTGA